>JAXGGA010017381.1:0-24489 GCA_038373865.1 Uloborus plumipes | reverse complement strand
GAACTATCTCATAAAAAATTTATGAAATGCAAAATTTTCATCAGCCTAATGATGAAATTAAGTAAAAATTTCAAAGTTTAAAAACTTTGTGAGCATGGAGTTTTTTAATTTTGTTAAAAAAAATTGTAAATTTTGCTTTTTTAAAAAAAGTATTTTATTTTGCCCTTTTTTTTATGCTTTTAGAGTTAGAAAATATAAAGCAACAAGTTTTGGGCATCTGACAATAAAAAAAAAAAAAAAAAAAATTTTTTTTTGTCCCCATGTAGCCTTAAGAGTGCTTTGAGCTGTGATTCATTTGTGAATTATTATGAAAAATTTCCTGGTTTTGTGTTTTGCGGTACGTTTATATAAGATTGAACATTTAGGGAAAAACCCTTTTTAAGTTAGTGTATTTAATTTCCATCACCATAAATTATGAGAATACGCTCTTTTACTCGATGTAATTTTTTTTACTAAATTTCAAAAAAAAAATAATAAGTTTTACAATTATCTGAACAATAAACAGACGGGGAAGAGAGCGAAAAAAAGTGGTTCTTAAATAAAAAATTTTTTTGACACTTTCGAATGAGCGAAAAAATTCAAATTTTTTAATTTTTTAAAATGTTCTTTCAGCTTCTGCTAGGGAGCTGGTGTTTTTTTTTAAAAAATAACCAAATAAAACCCGGGGCAAAAAAAAAAAAAAAAAGCATTTTTTGTGCTAAGTGTGATCAATTTATTTCAAAGATTGCTCCAATTACGCTTGTGCATGGGCGCCGGCAGGGAGGGACATTTACACTCATCTGGCTTTTCATATCTTTCTTTCTTTTTTTGTTAAAAAATTGATACTTGAAAAAAAAAATAATAATAAAAACGTTTAAAAATGTGTATATTTAATAAATTAAATTAAATTCATTTTTAGCAAAAGACTATCCACAAAGTGCGTCATGAAAATATTCATATCATGATTATTTCTATGAGTGTTGACAGGGGAGGGGTAAGAAATGCACCTTTAAACCTTCACTTTTGGAGACAAGGAAAACCTACAAGATTAACTTCAAAAATCTACCAAATACTTCAGGCAAAGAATAAATCTCAACTAGATTGTTCATGAGGGCCGGCAGGGAGCTGCAAGTGGGTGCATTTTCACCTCCTGCTCTTGCGTTTAAAATAAAATTAACTGTAGAAAGTAACCCTACGTTAAGAGCCATTATTTTGAAATTCAGACAAGATGTGGCAGTGACCATTTTTGATCTTCTTCATTTTTTTTATGTGTCAAAGTAGATCATGAGAAGTGAACATTCTGAAGTTTTTAGCCCCCCAAAAAATTTTGTTTGCTCGGTACAAATTCCCAAATTTTGATGTTTTTCAGCGCTTTTTTGGTAAAACGGTTGAAAGACGCATTTCGGTGCGTTGTAGTTTTTTACAGAAACACCACCTCAAGGTTATGTTTACGTTTATTAATTGTACAGTGTCTTGTTATGAAGACTCCTCAGTTATTTGGGTTGGGGTGTGTAGCTTTCTTTAGTTAAGGGGCCGCAAAGTATGGTTTTTGGTCCATTTTCTTCGGACTTTGAACTGCGTTATTTCCTCCTAAAAGCAACCCACCGAAATGTTTTTAACATATACTGAAAATTTATACTATGAAGAGAATATGTGGTACGAAAATTGTTTAATATCTCACTGCTTTGAAGAGAAAAACACTTAGATATTTATCAAATTTTCAAAAGTTGTGGTTTTTTGATCGCATTTAACTCAAAACAGCAATGCAAGAAAAAAAATAACTTTTATGAATTATGGAACCTACGGATGTGTAGAATCACGTAAAAAAGAAAGTTGCGTGGGGTCTCGTCTAGTTTTCAAGGAAATATTTTTTTGTAGCTCATTTTAATGCTTTTTTTCTCATAGTAAAATGTGTCCATCAAGTAGTTCAGATCTGATGAAACGTTAAGTATATAGTAATGATGCATTTAACTTTATATAGAGAAGGAGAAAAAGACTTAAAACACTTAATTTTGTCTAAATTTTAATAATTTTTAGCTTTTTATTTGCACTTAATTCAAAAAACGTGAAATCTTGAGAGAACTATAGATTGCACATATTACTAGTTTTGAAATATTATAAAAAGTAAATTCGGTTAGGTATCTTCAGATATATTCTGGTGGGAGGTAACAGTGACCTCCCTAAAATTTCATAATCAAAAAGTTTTGATGACGATTCGGCAAATTTGGAAACAGCATTGCAACATTGAGATTTTTTAATGTTACATTTTTTGCGCTTGTGATTGATCGTATTTTGTTAAAATTTATGTTCGAGTGCCCCTGAGTATCTTATACTTCTCAAGAAGATGTTCTGAATTTTCCAAAGGAATTTCCTAATTTTTCCGAATGATAAAATACGAACAAGCCCACACGTAAAAAATGATTACATGGAAATTTTCAATGTTGTAATTTTGTGTCCAAATAAAAATTATTAAATATTTAGACAAAATTAAGTGTTTTTAGTCTTTTTCTCTTTCTCTATACAAAGTAAATACATCATTACTATATACTTAAACTTTCAGCAGATCTGACCTGCTTGATAGACACATTTTACTATGAGAAAAAAACATTAAAATAAACTACAAAAAAAAAAAAAAAAAATCTTGAAAACTAGACGAGACCCCACGCAACTTTCTTTTTTACGTTATACTTTACATCTGTAGGTTCCATAATTCGTAAAAGTTTTTTTTCTAGGGTTTTGGATTAAATGCGGTCAAAAAACCACAAAATTTGAAATTTGATAAATATCTAAGTGTTTTTCTCTTCAAAGCAATGAGATATCAAACAATTTTCGTACCACATATTCTCTTCATAGTATAAATTTTCAGTATATCTTAAAAAAAAATCGGGGGTTGCTTTCAGGGGGAAATAACGCAGTTCAAAGTCGAGCGAAAATGGTCTAAAAACCACACTTGCGGCCCCTTAACTAAAGAAAGCAACACACCCCAACCCAAATAAAAACATAATAATATTTTCGAACTGTAGTAAGTTTTTCTAAAGTACATGCTGTCTCTTAAATTGATATTTATAACTAAAAAAATATACATTTACAAAAGCTTATTTTAATATTTACCTGTGTAAATTGCATTAAGGGGAAACATAATAAATGGGAGTGACATATGTACTCCGTAAGACCATTTGTGTCCTCTTTAGCACGCGAGTTCTACAGGGTTAACAGAACTTCTTGAGAACAAATGGCACTACATTCCGATTCACCAATACTGCTTAGTAAATCAAATAAAAAAGAATATCGGGCATTAATTTTGCAAGAGACTAATTCCGTTGCTTAAACTGGAGGATACAAAAGCATTTCTGCAGTCTTCACATATCTTAATCGACCTATCACTAAAAGTACTCTTCCTTTATCATTCGAATGTTATTAATCGAGTCTAACCATGGAATAAGGTATAATTATCTAATAACATGGATGAAAATATATGTGCATGGACCAAATCATATGCAGCCCTTGATATGAACACACGTTTTGTAAGCATATTAAAATCAAAAAAAATAAAAAATGTAGAGTAGATCGACTAAAGCGCATGTACAGTCATAGGGACAACCCCCCTCCCCCCCCCCCAAAACACTCGCTCGTATTTAAATACCATTAACACTAGAGACACTTGTAAGGTGCTGTTTTGCAGTAATAAAGTGTTCTACAAATTTTTGATGGTAAATTGCTGTTAAGGGGTCGTCTTCATATTAAAACTGGCATCAACATTAAAATTGTCCATGAGAATCCTTTTTTTAAATCTTATATTTGCTATTAGCTTCGCCCATTTTTTTGAAAAATTTGCTCCTTCCGTTGTTTCACAATTGAACTGGAAAAAGAAAAACCCGTTTTATAGAAAAGATTTTTGAAACATGTGCCATTTAATACCTATAAAACATTGGGTACAACAAAGATCTGTTTTTTAAATTAAAGTACTAGAGCTACCCGCCACGGCTTTGCTTGTGGTAAAACTTAAAGGAACTTCGCTACTGTCGCTGTATCAATAACTCACAAATTTAAAAGCTTAGTACAGTAAATATTATGTTAAAGTGAGGTGTAATTTCACCAGGGTTTATAATAAGAAAAAGTCATCTGCCTTGTCCTCTCAACATTTCAATGGTTTACCTCTCCGGCTATTTTTTAAGTCAGCGCAAGGTGGTACACTAAAGCTCGAAAACGGCAATTACGAAAACGTTCTTACTTGGCGAGGTTTACCATGCTTAACAGAGCATAAAATATTTGTTGTTTTAGTTATTTTCGATCTTAACAAAATTCTAGCTTCAGTTAATGGCCTTTTTTGTTTTCCCGACGATTTGTTTTTAATTTTACTCCGGATTTATTTTTAACTTTTGTGGAACGTTTAGAGAAATTATTATAACGTCGAACATGATAAACAGGCAAGAGATTTATTAACATCGCTTTCATTTTGGCAGCACTTAATATTTGACCAAAATATTAAAAATTGATAGCATATTTTTGTTTCTTGTTTCAAAAACTTTGTTGTCTTCTTTGCATTTATGTTGCAAATATATAAATAAATAAATAAAAGATAAAAATCCCGCCTTTTGGAACGATAGCTCCATCAAAACTTTTTATGGTTTTAGATTTTCATATTACTTTATTTTGAGCTATGCCAAACTGTAGCTCCATAATCATACGGTTCAGTCAATATAAATTGTTTCGTAAACTCTGCTTTTTTCCGTAGTGATTTAAAGGACTAAGTCGTCAATTTTGTGCTTTTATGGATTGCGACATCAAATAATAATAAGGCTCAAAATTGATGAGTCTTATTACTGTTAAGCAGGGTTGGCAAGGTTTTGGACAGAACGGTAAAAACCACGGTTTAAACCATGGTTTAAACCGTCCTGTCCAAAACCCATGTGTCCAAAACTGTCCTAAACTGTCCAAAACTACATTTTTAGTACAATTTTATATTTTGAACAAATATCAAAAGCACAAAATTATACTTGAAGTTAAGACTTAATTTATTTAATGTAATCATTTAAATATGTACATAAAAACATATACAAGATTTTTAGCTGATACTAATCTAGCTACTTAGAAGTTACTATTCTTCATTTAAAAATGAATTAGTTCTCATAAGTTTATATTATTTTATTTTTAATACTAGCTAAACTTCTTTTAAATATAGATGCAAATGAGGGTGTTCAAAAGGTACAATAATCGACTTAAATGCTTTTTCGGCTTTAATACTTTTTGTTCATGTTTCACAAAAGAAGCCTGTGATATACTTTCTTTTTCCATTTCTCCCCCCCCCCCTTTCTGGTTTTTTTTTTTTTTTTTTTGAATGGATATTTTTGCTTGAATTATACTAAACTGAACTTCATCAACTTGATGGAATTTCCAAAATTGGTTTAAAAATTCCTTAGGTTATTGTACTTACAAGTAAATGACAAAAGTGACATTTCATAATCAGACACTAAATCATTACTGATCCTTGGAAAATGTTGTTTTTCTAAATATTTGCAAGCTAGGATGTTTTTTTTTTTTTTTTTTCTTGAGGAAGTATATACACATATGAAGAGCTCGGGTGTAAAAAAATGGTAACTAGCATTTCAAAAAATCAAAACTTTTTCTTTTAAATATGGATTTATTGCTTCGAGACATTACTGTAGCAAGTTTTTTCTATTTAAAAAATGAAGTCAGTACATTGATTAAGTGCTGTGTGTCTCGGGTATATTTAATTACATTTTTACAAGTGATTTTTGTTTCTTTAATTTGAAACAATACGTCTTTTCGAGTTTGTCAGATACCACTATTTACGCCGGAGCCCTTCATATATATATTGTTCGAAACAAAATACACAGTATTAAAAACAAAAATCAAAAATAGAAAAATTTTCTTGAGCAGTGAAAAACATTTTATCATCAGTTTATTATTCTTCAATCTATGGTTAAAAAAATTATTTGAACATCACTGAAAACATTATTGTAAAGAAACCACAAAAGACTTCAGTTTTACACATCTTGAGTTAACAAATGGAGCTGAAATTATCTGCTTCAAGAGTTTTTTTGACAGTACTACCAATTCTAATTTTATGAAATTTTTATGCAGTGGAGTTATGAGTAAATTGTTCATTTTTTTAACGTATATTAAAATTACTAATATAATTAAATATTGTCAAATTTTAATTAATTACATCTAATTAACACTAAGAAACTAAGACGTATGCATTATCAATATTACAGTTAATAGAAATTAGTCAGCTTAAAACCCTTTTGCCATGCTTTAGACAGTTTAAGACACTTTTGGACAGTTTAAGACACTTTTGGACAGTTTTCGACAGTTTTGGACAGTAAAACCCACCTGTCCAGTCCAAAACCAGTTTTGGACGTCCAAAACCCCAACCCTGCTGTTAAGGGAAGAAAATCCTACTTGTGTAACAAAGCTCAATACACAGTAGATTACTTACAATTTGCTGCCAAAGTTGGTTAAAATTTTGGCATTTTGGCAAACTTTGACCACAAGTCAATTCACATGAACTGGACCAATTTTTCAAATCGTCCCCACCCAACCATCTCCGACTTATATTAAATTTTAGAGGTGTAGACATGCCTATGAAACTAACCTGTACAAATTTTTAGTTTCGAAGATCCAAATCTGGAGGTTCTAGGATCCCGCAAAAAGGGTTCTTAAATGGCGGATCAGCTTCGTGAAACGGGTTGCAATGTTTAGGTTAAGGTTAAAGAAAGTTTTATCACACTGGAAGCCTAATATTTTTGGAGTTTAAAGTACTTTTTGTTGTTCCTACTCTCCAGTACTTCTTGTGCGATTGAGCTTATCACATTTTGTGTAGCACGCATATACACTTGCATATACACACAACGCAGTGGGCAATTTATTTCCCTGATTTCAGGTTGTCATACATTTTTAACCGAAAAAAATTCACAGTTTCATACTTCGTAGCTCTATTGTCAAAATACTTGTTTTTAATGCTTTACAGCTGCAGAGCTTCAATATTGATTTTGTAAAAGTTATTGTCATCCAAAGTTTCGACAAAAATCCCTCTCATGAAAAATCGCCTGTTTTCAACTCGTTATAGCTGAGGTTTGTCACAGTCCCTCATTTTTTCGTTTGAACCATTAGATAGAACAGATGTTTTCCTATTAAAATTAATTTTTTTTTTGATGGCGTTTTTTCAGGTAAGGGTGAAGCAATTATCTTTAAATACTGTCAGTGATGAAGAATTGCTTATTTAGGCTAAGAATGCAGAAAGTTTTACTAAGCTGTGGTGCGCTGTGTATGACTCGTATGTGGGACTGGCACAGATTTTCTACAAGGATTGGAAATAGCTTCCCCATGATCTGAGAAGATTTACCGTAACAGACTGGTTGCATGCCGAGCGACTCCTCTAATCAGTCGACTACTCAGACCATGTAAATGCGTGCTCTTTTGCTTTTTTTTTCTGTACATTCAACTCTTCCTTTACACACGGTTTGTTGCACGCACATGAACGTGCGCCTAATTACAGTGTATGGGAGTATGTTCCGTATTCATTTGATCCACCCTGAGATTAAAGCATTCGATAATTATAAAGATAGAAGGAAATAAGCATGCCTTTAATTTCCCTAGCCATGTATCTTTAATGAATTGCGAGTTGTTTTTTTGATTTTTGACTTTTTTTCCATGTGTAGATAACAAGAACTCAGAAAAATATTACTTTTTCTAATGAAAAAAAAAAAAAAGGCAAACGTAAATCAGGCTTGGAGTCAATTACGAGAAAATGTAATCGATTACTATTACGATTACGAACATGAAAAAATGGAGATTACAATTACGATTATGATTACAGTCCTCTGTGAAATCGCTATTACGATTACAACAACGATTAGATTACGTAGAAAAACGTAATCGATTACGATTATCATGTGCCGATTACGATTTCGATTACGCGATTACAGATTTGTGAGGAATATGTATATATATCATTACATAATGTTCATTCACGACAACAGCGTTATAGTTGAAAAATCGTGATTTTTGATTATCTAACATAGTGATGAATGAAATGATGATTGCAACTAATGTGTAATCTTAACTTAAGGATTTATTATTATTTTATTTAATTTAGTTATTTATTTATTTTATTTTTTTGAATTCTGACGTTGCTGCAGTAAAGAAGCAATAAATATAATAAAAGCACATCCAAATGAATTTGAACCTTTTAAAGTACACTTAAATACTGCACAACTATTTTATTCGTATGTCGTTTGTAGGTTTGTAGGACACTTTTCAATTTTTTAACATTTCACCATGAAATATTGTATAATGAATTATAAGATTTAGTTATTTTACTTAAGCATTTATTACTTCTCCAATATGTAGGTATTCATTTCACATGAATATTATCTTTTTTTTATTTTATAGCGCAGCCTGTAAACACAAATTGTTTTCGAGTGAATTTTGATTTTTTCAGATAATTAGCCTTGGCAACGAAATATGACGGAAAAGTTATGGCTTTGTTACAAAATATTGATTTAATATTGATTATTAAGTACTAATTAAAATTTGGGAAATTATATTATATAATTGTAATTGCATCATTTGTTATTGTTCATTAATTAAAATGTATACATATTTTTATAATATTTATTTGAAATAAATTCATATGTTACAGATTTAATTTAACACAGTTATTGAAAACAAAATTTGTTAATTTCTTTATGCCGGAATTTTTAAACACGCATAGTACAGTAATATATGCAGATAATGCAAATAAAAGATATTAAAGTAAATATTTAAAAATAAATACAATATTTAAAATAATTTTTTTTGCATTTTAACAACACTAATGCCTCAAAGGTTTCAGCTTTCATTTTCATCCTCTGAGACGTATAAAATTTTCCAGCAACGCTGAATAAACGCTCAACTGGAGCAGAAGATGCACATATTGATAAGTACTTGGGTGCTTGGGGGGGGGGGGGTCCACTAATGAAAGTGAGGGAAGACAAGCACCGAAAGGCATATAACCGTTAACAGAATCTAGTCGAACTGAAAACATGTGTTTGCATTTTGACACCACTGTTCTCTTCCAAGGTGGCGGCAAACGACGATTTTGTTTGTTGCTGTCACTGACAGCTGATGAAAGGGAAAATTGATGACCCATCCTAAAAATCAAGGGTAGACGTTTTTGTGATAGGCGCCTAAAGGTTGAGAAGCACTTAGGGCTTGATTTTATTACCGTCATTTACAAACAGCCGGTAACGATCACTGAACAGCTCCAGGGCCCAAGTCTTTCGAAAGTTTGTTTTGAACAACCCCGAAAGATTCGCCGAACAATTCCCTTCACAGTTCCCCCCAACCCTGGTTCCCACCATTGTAGAAACGTAACTTAGAAACTTTTGCTTTCGGCAAGTAGGGATTACACGATTACAAGGCTAAATTACGATTATTCAAACTTAGATTACAATTACGATTACACAAGAAATACTTGATTAAAATTACGATTACACGATTACGAGTGTTCAATTTCCAAATTACGATTAAGATTATGATTACGAAAAAATGTAATCGATTACACGGATTACGATTACGTAATCGACGATTACTCCAAGCCTGACGTAAATATATTTTTATGTAACTTCTATGCCTTCGTTCCAAAGTAGACCAATTAGCTAGGGTGCTGAAAAAAGTGCGATGGCGGTTCTTAATTTCGGCATCGGTTCCTAAGTGGGGATGCATCGTTTTAAAAGTAGTGATGAGCACCCATTACCCATTTTTCAGACATAGTTATTTATAGTCTACTTGAACAACTATATTTTTAATGCGTACATACCTCTTTTTCTCATAAAAAAAAGGTTTTTCAATTCCGCTCTAAAAGCTAAGTTCATAAGAAAATAGTGAACTTGTAGTTTTATTTGTCTGTAAAGGCAAGCTATAAGTGTAGAATAAATTAAGATAATATCTACATTGTTTAGACTTGCGTATCTTGAGTTAGTTTTTCAAAATCGCATTTTTTCACTAATAAAACTCTGGAACTGAAACGGTTTTTAAATTTGACTTTTTCATTGCGTACTGTAAAAAAAAAACTAAAATGTAGGAAGCATCTTTTTATTTTGAGGAGCAATGGCCATTTTTTCTGTTTCGTGGTAAAAGGAAAATGGATTGCAGGAAAATCAACTGCGCTGCTTAAAAAATGTCTGTACTAACGACATTTATTAATATGTAAAGGATTATGTTTTCGCCGCTCTTTTACAGTACCAGTATCCGACTGAATTAAGCTACTAATAAAATCAAAATTGAATTTTTGTTATTTTTCTGCATAGGCAATGCCATAATTATCTAGTTACTGAATATTTTAGTAATAAAGCGAAGTCGATGCAGCAGAAAGTTAACGGTTGTATTGATCTTATTTGGTGAAAAAAAATGCAATATTTATCATCCGCTACATAAATAACAAGGTAGTTTAGCACTCTTTCATCCTATTGCACTTAAATGCTTTTGCTATACATAACCTGTCGATGAAAAAATAATGCGTTGAGATAATTCATTTTTTTCGAAATAAACAAATTGGAAATTAATTTTTAAAAAATGCAGTGCAAAAAGAAAAAGTAATGTATTTTATAATTCAACTTACACTGAAACATTACGTTTATTTTTGATTGTAAATTTATACCTTCGAAGACAGGTGAAAAAAATTTTAAGTAATTATTTTTCTAATAGTTATTTTCCATTTGATTTTATCATCAAATGAATGAATAAAAATTGAAACAAAAAAAGAGTAAATAAGTTAGTTGTTTAATTCTTTAGAAAAAATAAATAAGCGAATAAAATATTTAATGAATGTGAAAAAAAGTGGAAGAGTGTATAAATAAAGAAATGCATAAATAGAGGAATGTAAATGAATAAATTAATTAATGAACATGTAATTAATCAAATGATATAGTGAACAAAATGATAAATTTTCCTTCAAATCAACGATTAATTCTCTGTATTATTCACTCGTTTATTTTTCTCATATTTACTAATTCATTCATTCATTTATTTATTTATTTGTTTATTTTTTATCATGAATTCATTCGTTCACTGATTTACCCATTTATTTGACGAAATCTACTGTTAATCATCAAATATAAATGTTTCATTACACAAAAATATTTTTTTTTACTTTACCCATGGTTTTTTAAAGTGAAAATTTTACACCTTTCTTTGAAGGTAAAAAATGACGGCCAAAAATCATAATAAATTTTTCAACGCAAGTAGTATTATAAAATACATTACTTTTCTTTATGTAAAATTATTTTAATAGCAAGTTTCCAATTTGTTTATTTTGAAATAGGTAAGCCTATCTTAGCCATTTCACTAAATCATATAATATTACAATATGTCAATAAATTTAAAAAATGACTTTAATAACTATATACTTTGACCCTTAGAGTTATTAGTTTTTTGGCTGGAGTCAACTTTCTGTTTAAGAACATAGTTACCTCTATTGGTAGAGAGACACGATACAAAGCATTAAAACTATATTACCATGTCAATTTGTCCCACTATTTCAGTTTGCCTCAAGTTCTCCTAAACCATTGTCAATTTGTCCAACTGTTTTAGTTTGCCTCAAGCTCTCCTAAATCATAGTCAATTTGTCCCACTATTTCAGTTTGCCTCAAGTTTTCCTAAACCATTGTCAATTTGTCCCACTATTTCAGTTTGCCTCAAGTTCTCCTAAATCATTGTCAATTTGTCTCACTATTTCAGTTTGCCTTAAAATCTCCTAAATCATTGTCAATTTGTCCTACTATTTCAGTTTGCCTCAAGTTCTCCTAAATCATTGTCAATTTGTCCCACTATTACAGTTCACCTCAAGTTCTCCTAAATCAGTATCTAACTCTATATTTTAGTTTATTTTCCCGTTGCTCTACGAGGTTTTAACGATATTCTTTTGTCCTTATTTGCAGTTCAGGTGGGAGCGATTGCTGGGGCTTTATTTTTATTTATATACGTACATTTATTTATCGGAATGAATTCTATTACGTTTCATAGCAAGCTCCCTTCAGAATCTCCTTCTCTTTTGATCTTCACTTGATCCCAGCTTGAAATGGTAATAAGATTACGCAAGCATCTATAGCTGCTGTTATTAAATCAGAAAATCTTGATCTCTAAGTAGCTATCTCTTTTTACCATTTCTTGCTCTCAATAAGTATCAGACATTTTTATGAACTCAACTCTATCTGCGGACTCCATAAGTAATTTGTTTCTGGGATTGAGACATCTTTAGAAGGCTTTCTCAATGGTGCCGGCAAAAATATTTATTTGCATTACTATTTTCGGCAACATCAATTGATTCATGAGCATCCAATAGAGAAACTAGCTTTTTTTTGTGATTCCAATATTTCCTCAAAGGTTTATGAAAAATGAACGAGATCGCACTCCTACACTTTCTCTTCTTTATTATTTTCATCCATTTTTGATCCAATTTTTATTCTTTTGCCAACTTGATACTTTTAGAGCGAAATAATAACTTTCTTCTTTGAAGTTGATGGCTTGTACTGACGAAATAGGATACTTTCTAAAATGCTCATTATTTTCAACTGATTGATGGATTCTTAGTCTTTAAAAATATCACTCCACAAACTCAGTAAAAAAACCATTTTATCTTCGTATTTGAATTGCGACACATTTTGTTCTCTGAGCGAGACACGATTTTCGACTTAAGGACCATAAGCTTTAAATTATAGCGAGATATTTTTGTGCATAAAAGCATAAAATGACAGGGTAAAAAAAAATACATGACACGTTCCTATAATTGGTTCCAGAGGTTTTGGGAAAATGAGTGAGACAGATGTGTTTATAAGGTCCATTAGACATACGAAGCTGATATGACTATAACTTTATAACTATATTCCAATAATTGTTTAATTTATTTTTTCAAGTAGGAAATACTTGGAAAGTAATTTTAATGCCTTTTTTAACAAATTGATTATTATTGTTTGCCATGTTTTATTTTTATGATGTTTCAATTATATTTAAAAACATAATTTATGAATTTAATTGTATTCGCTAAATCAAAAATATATTTTAAGCTTAGGGGGATACATATATCCAATATTTTTAAAAGGAGGAAATGAGAACACGTTTGAGTTAAGTGAAGCTCACTCATAACTGCAATAATAAAATAAGGTGTTTCAAAAATCACCAGAGCCTTGCTGAGGGAAAAGACAGGACCTTAAATGCACTGGAGCTAGACAATTTCTTTAAAAGAATTGTCTAGCTTCAGTGCATTTGTTGTAAATATTTGTTTTTGTGTGTGTGTATCTAAAAAGACCCACCACCCTCTCTTTCATGTGTTTGCGGAAAATGTGCTTTTTTTTGAGTTTTTGATACAAAACATAACTATGGAATCTCTATGTTGAATTTAAAAAATATCGTATATATTATTTCTCTAGCCTGTTTCATTTAACACGCCATAACTTTTTCATTTCTTTATAAAAACCTACGATTTACTCCTCATTTTCAATCTTATCGAGACAGCTATTGACTAAAAAGAGACCAACTGCCTTAAAACTGTTTTTGGTATCTAAAAACCTTCATGGTTTTTCATCACACATTACTTCATTGAGTAAGCATCCGAAAACTAAGATGCGGCGGCGTGGTTGGACAGAGCGTCGCGTTAGACACGTGAAAACTGCAGGTTCGATCCTACTATGAAGGGTCTTTTCGCTTTTGGGTGATTTTCTTTTCCCCAGCTTCATTTTTATTTTAATTTTTAAGAGTATATAACCAAGGCTCATTGTAGGATTTTAAACCAGTTTTCGATTAGTGAAACCGGAAAAGAAAATGTTTAATCTAGCATGAATTATATCTCTGAAGGAACTTTTCCGTTTTTTTTCCATAATATTTTAGAAAAATAATAAAATATGACAGGATTTCATTTTCTTTTAAATCAGCAGAAAACAACAATTTACTTTGTGCCTGATTTTTGAAAAATTACAGCTTCTAACGGGTCAGCTAATATATATTTATTTTCGTCAGCAGAATAAACAAGAAAGTTCAATAAATCTGAACACTGAATTAAAAAAATAAACGTACATATTGTGACCCGAATCCATGTTAACTTTTGTTACAGAATCATATAGAAAGCTCTATAAAACAGTTGAGACTATCTTACATAGTATAAGAGCTCTGAGGGATTAGATAGCGTAGATTTATGGATGGGAAAACAAAGACGTTTGAGAAAAACATATTTAAGGATTGTGATGTTATAAAACCAACCTTTATAAAACAGGCCTGCACCCAAGAAAATGTTTAGACGTTAATAGAGCTATATCATGAAAAATGCACTAATAATTATATGACGTACCAACTTATCATATTGAAGCCTCATAGCAATGCTTCTTCATAATTACAGTAAGAATGCTTTAGTGCAGATAGACCATTTTACGAACTTAAAAATTTTTATGAGGATCAAGTTTTGATTATCACCAACATAAATCACAAGAAACACGGATGGACAAAATGGCATACGGGACAGGGATGAAAGTTGGGCGTTAATCTAAAAAAAAAGCTTTCCTTGCTTCTTAATTGACCCTTAGTCGACGTCTTAGTAGACCCTTTCCTCTTGTATAAATGAAGCAGTGAGGAGAAGACGAATTATTGGATCAAAACACCATAGCTTACGTACGGTAGACCTACCAGCGAATGAACACTTAATCGAAATTTCGTTTTCAATAATTCGTAGCATCTTTAAAAATTAAAGCATTTGCCACATGACATTTAGAACACGTTAGGTGAATATGATTATTTATTTTAAATATCGCGTGAATTTTTATGGTTTTGAACAGAATTTTTGGGAGGTTAAAAGAAGAAAAAGTGTCTTGACCCAGTGAATGAACACTCCTAGCAAAAGACAAACGCATCATTTTATAGCCATTTTCTTTTAGAAAATGTGTAGAAGGTACCTGTTTATCTAAGAAAAATGTTTTAAACACTTATTTTTTAAAGAAAGTTGTGAGGTGTTCATTCACTGATCGTGTCAGCCGTACACTGAAAATAAATTTATAGTAATGAAAAGTTTAGGTTTTGAGCTTTTCTTTTTTTTTTAACTTTATCGAAAAATGAGAATGTAACACTAAGTATCAGCGTCTCTTTTAAGTTAGCTGAAGGAGAATTATTATCATTTCATCCTCATCTAATTCCAATAACCATCTGCAAAATGCTAATAAATCTTGCTCGTTCAACTTTCTTGCGAATTTAGCAGTATTTTTTTCATTTGCATCATCAACTTCTAATATTAGAGCTATGTTATACTTCGTAGTTTCATTTATTGCATGCTTTATAAACACATAGTCACCAACTTTGGCTGGTTTTGTAGCTATAATTCCTTTTCGGTATTTGAAATTTTCTTGTCATTCATAATTATTTTTTTAATAAGAGCTATTCTTTATTTTAAAATTGTTACTATTATGACTAGAAACACTTTCCCCTTATAAGGACAGTTTACGGGGTGAGTGGGACCCTCTTCTTAGACATTAAATATACTACTTTGTGAAACAATTCCTACTGTAGTATGCTTCTATTGCAGTAATTTCGGTTAAACTATACATGAAAGTTTAATGAGCAAAAAAAAATTATATATATATATATATATATATATATATATATATATATATATATATATATATATATATATATATATATATATATATATATATATATATATATATATATATATATATATACACTGGTATACAAAAATTAAAGACAAGATGTGTTTCTCAGAATAACTTTGCACAAAAGTTTCCAAATTAATGTAAGTAATACCATAATATCCTACGTTAGAAGACTTTTCAAGGAATTGAATGAATAATTACATAATTTTAAATTTTCACTTCATTTCACTCCAAGATCTCCGTACCTACCCTTATACGTGGTTTATTCGTTTGAGTGGAGCCCCGAAGAGCGCTCTGTTTTTTGATCTAGACCAGGAACCGAGCCTTTTCTGGTCCTGCACCTCCTGACATAATCATATGGAGTGGGAATCTGGAGACCTTTGTGACCATACCAATATCTAACGTGCTCCTGCTAACATTAGTGAATACGGTGGATCTTTGATCGGTTATGATCAAACCCGAGACCATACGGTTACCTTTCCGACTCCTTACCGATCGTGCCCCCATAATTTTAACGGAAACAGCAAGCGTATTGAGTTATTTTGTTTAAATAAAGAAATTTTGTATTCGTAAAAAAAAGAAACAAATCATAAAACCTCGCACATATATTTCAATTTTAGCTAAAAAGATAACATTCAATGTAAAAAGAAACGGTAAAAGTTAAAAACGAACAATAAAAACCCATGCAAGCAATAATAACAACCAAAATGTATCATTCTGCTGCGCTAAATACTAATACGTCCGTTGACGTAAGTCAACAGCCATAAGCCAATTACTGTGATGAAATGTGACGTGATTAATGCAAAAAAGGTAGAAAAGCCATATGCATTTTTGAGTTGTTTTTTTAAGAGGGGGGGGGGGGTGTGGCTCAATCATCGCTATAGCCCACTTCCCCCAACAAATTCTACCCGGAATTATCGGTTTTTAATGTAATAGTCCTCGATGTGCTGAGGGGAAAATACCGGTATTTATTGCTGCACATGTTTTCCATTTCCAACTTCATATAATTTAAACTATTGGAAATATGCTTCAAAAAGAATTTGTCATTAAAAATATTTATAAAGAAATATAAAAATTAAAAACAAGTGGATTATTCCATACACCAAATTGATAACTAGATGCAAAAGCCCTATTATCTTATCCTAATTCAATATTTAAAAATACGTTAACTTGCGTACTGAGACAAAAGCTTACTTTAAACGTATTATATAAATTAAAACAAAAAGTGATTAATGTTTTAACCCTCTGCTTTGCAATTGATGTTATTATAAAAGTTTACTGAGAGAATTTAGGTAAAGGATTTCCAATAAGTTATATCATTAAGTTAGTACCAGAAGCGTTAATACATTTAAATAAGTGGAAGATAAATATATTTCAGTGAACTAGCTAATTAAAATAAGTTTAGTACAGTTAAATTAAATTCAATATTTCAGATGAGAACGTATAAATTTATGCAATTTAATACTGTTTCACGCAGTTTACCGTTTAAGTGCTTCGCGGTGAAAATTTATTTGGTGTATTAATTTGGGTAATAGCATGGTAGCAATGGGATAGTTCAGAGAGCTCAATATATTTGTTCAGTTTCAAAGCAGAGTAAAATGCAGTAATATTACGAAGTATTGCATAATACTTTTTCTTCAATTGAATTATTGTGAATTTTATGTTATTTATTTTTCAAGTTGCGATGACCATTTATATACAGCGAAAACATTTTATTCAATTTTTAATGTTCTTTCTCAGCTTTGTTTGAATAAATCGAATAATGTACTTATTTTCCATGGAAAGAGCTGTAGAATCCTTTTGTGTGCCTTTTATTTATTTTTTGGGGGGAAACTATGGCATACATAATTACTTTTTTTTCTTTTTACCATCCTTTAAAAAGAAAAATATGGCAAAACCGTACCTTTACAGCTTTAAGGAAAAATTGAGACACATTTATTACTACGATCTAATTAATCAGCATACTTTCTATAACAATATAAGGCAATAAAACTAATATATCAGCAAAAAATTACATTTATTGTTATTAGCTTATTGTTTTATTTTCTCGTGATGTTATTTGAGTACAAAAAAACATTATGTTTTGAAATTTGAGGAGTTTTTTTTTCTTGTAAAAAGTTGTACTACTAGTAAGGATAAGAAAAAAAAAACTAATCAGTGTCATAATATTTCATTTGCAGTGGAAACTTTAAAAACAAGTAGAAGTCCAATGAAAAAAAATCTCCACAGGATCTTTCTTTTTACAATAAAGGATTATTCTTTGTAAGTGCCTCTTGAAAATCATGTGACAGAAGTACATATGCTGCTTTTCCGTTTTGACTTGTATCAGAAAAACAAAAAAATGCTTTTTTGAGTTGACTGTTTTTTTTTTGTTAAATACGAATAGAAAATTCAATAAGTAATATATGCTTCGGTTCAAGAATAAAAATTGCAGTAAAAATTCGTCGTCATTCCTCTCCTTTTTTTTGCATTTCAAGATTAGTTTCCAAAGTGTCAATTTTCTTAAAAAAAAAAGAAAGAACCGACTTTAAACTATTTTATACAATATGTTTTTTAGCTGACATATTCCTGTTTTTTTATTAGTTTGATTAGTTTTTCTTGTTATTTTATCTATCTATAACGGAAGTTTGCTGAAGTTTAAGGTGAAGAGATTTTTTTCCCTAGAAAATAAATTAGTTCCTAAAAAGTATACAAATAGAAAAAAGAAAAAATTTGGAAGTATTTTCTCAAGAAGAGGTTTTTTTTTTCCTTTTTTTAATACAATGGTTTTAAGCCATTTTGGTGTTGGAAATACACATAAAACTTTTCCAATAAATTTTGTCAAGATTTGCAAATTTCACACATTTAAACGAGAAGCTGTGACTTTTGAAATTACATAGTTGTCAAAAAGGGGTTTAATAACATGCAATTACACAGGTCTACAAAAAAAAAATCGAACAGATGCATGGGATGTTTTGACTGATTTTAATGTTTTTCGGTGTGCTGAATCCGAATATGAGCTTCATTTTTTTCCATCACGTACAGATTTTTTGCAATACGTGAGGACTTAATTGTCAAAGTCGAAAAAAAAAAGTTACAAAGAAAATCATGTATTTATTTTAAAAAAAAGCTTTACAATTTTTTTACTCATTACAACACATTTTAAAAAGTGGATCACATTTAGTGTTTACTCCTTTTTACGGTAAAACCATTTTTTTTCTTTTTATTGATACTCCTATTGGTGCGCTTTCGCTGGTTGGATCTCGATGTTTCCCGCTTGAGCATCCAAAAGTAGTATGACATCATATTTACGTCCCACTTTCCTTGGTAACGTCTCTCTATGTCTTTCACATCTCGATGAAACCTCTCATCCTGTTCCTCACTAAAGCCACCAAGGTTTTTGGGAAAATAGTCTACATGTGAATGTAGAAAATGGATTTTTAAACTCATGTTACAGTGCTGAACTTTGAAGGCAGCCAACATCCTCTTAACGATGTTTTCAGAGCCATAGTCTTTGCTACTTCCCAAAAACTTTTGTACCACATCCTTGAATGAGTTCTAGGCTTCTTTTTCAGTTTCATTCATTGATTGATTCAAAAAACAATGGGTAAGATAAAAGTTTGCTTATGTCAGGTCCTGTGAATATTCCCTCTTTCAATTTAGCTTCAGAAAACTTCGGAAACTTCGAACAAACATATTTGAAAGTCTCCATCTTTTAACAAACCCTCGATAAATTGCTTCATCAGTCCTAATTTAATGTGAAGATTTGGAAACAGCACTTTTTCACGATCAACCACTATACTGCCCAACGTGGAATACCACGACTAGCCCCAGCACCTTTGACGATTTCTATTTTAAAAAGGGGTGTGCACTTGATTAAAAAATGCACCATGGCAGCATTTCTGCTTATTCTAAAAAAAATATATTTCCCTTGATCTGATAAGGAAGCGGAATAAATAAAAAAAAAAAAAACTTCAATACAAACCAATACTTTTAATAAACGAATCCAACGAAAAATAAATAAATAAAATCCCCCACATTCTTTATCTCTCTTATCACTATCACCCTTATTTTAATAAAATCCTTAATAGTCCAGGAACCCAGTGCAACATATTTGAACCTGATCAATGTGGCTCTGTGGGTGAGTGTAGCAGGCCTGTTTTCACTTTTCCCCATTTAACGCCCAACCTCGCTCTCTCGCCCCTTTTTTTTCAGTTTTAACAACTGTAGGTACTCTTTGAACATCAAAGAAGCAAATAAGAAAAACTATTTGTAATAAGCATTTTTCTAAATCATAAATTAGTCGAGAATTTTTTTTCAGTTAAATAGAGGTAAAATGGTACATTACCAGACTCAGTACGAACACTCTCAACCCTTTTTTCACTGATGAAGGCTCTCTATTCCAGCCACTCATTTTTTCTTCTTTTATTACAACATTTTAAAAAGAGGTGTCTTCTATTTACGCTGTTTTAAAATTTTACTCATATTTTAGCATAAAACAGCTGTGCAGCATTTAGCTCTAAACTAACTTTAGAGTCTAGAATAGCCGGGAATAAGAAGATTGGGTACTTGAGACTGATTTATTAAACACATTAAAACAACCATGGTAAAGAAGTTCATGCAACGCAAGTAGAATATAAATTCCTTCTAGATGCTATAATTGTGTTTATGTTGCTACAAAGGGGATTAGAGAGATAGACACATATTTATCACGCAAGGTTTTTTAGTCTTAAAGGCACTATTCAGTAATTGCTCTGAACTGCTACTCTCTGGGTTTTTCTGCAAATTTTTTATCCGCAGTGGCTTAGTTTTTGCTTTGTGCTTTCAGGCATTACTTTTCAAGTAATAAAATGTAAGCTTCACACGGCAGGTTGTTCTTTACGATTTATACTGAGGTAGAACATAAATGTCAGTTAGAGAGGATTGTTTTAATATTATAATGTCTACAATATTTCTGCTCTTAGAACCTTATAATTTATCTGTTACACAAGTAAAAGATTGCCTTTCTTCATGAATAGCGATTCATTGTGATAAAATTGGAGCATAGAATTGTTAATACTCTTTTATTTCCACTTTGGTTACACGGGTCTGCGAAATTAATCTTCTTGAAAAATGCGAAAAAAGTTTTTGCTGATTTTTATATTATATGATGTGCTAATATCAAAAATGACCATCAATTTGCTCCAACACCTCAGGATTTTTTGTAAACTTGCTTTTTATTTTTGCTAAAATCTTCAATCTCAAAAAGTATTTTCCAAAACTAATTTATCTAGCAAAAATGTTTTTTTCTTCATTTAGATATGTAGAAAACATCCTATTCTTGGTAATACATTTTGATTCTTCAACAATAAATTACTTTTTGTAGGTCCAAAAGGAATAAAAAGGATAAAAAATTCCAAGTTTTACTCATACGTGGAGCAAAAAAAATGACTGTGTCTTAAGACCTTTTTCAAGAAAAAAAAAAACCTTTTGTTAGTGCAGAATATTGATGCAGATTGTCTAGTAAATCTCATTAATGTCACATAAATTTCAGAAAAATGGCAGATTTTATATGAAATGACCCTGTAGCTAGATTGCTCAAACTCCCCCTTGGGGGGGGGGGAGGAAAACTCAAAGTTATCTTGAGTTTAAACTTTTTACATAAAATTGTGGCACAGGTTCTTTAAAGAAATCTCTTTTTATTAAGGTGTAACATACATAACATGGACGATTGACCAAAAGGAGCGAATACTGCTCATGAAAGTTTATAGCAAATTGCAAACAGCAAAAAATAAAACAAAAAAAAAAGCTTCTTTTCGCATAATTCGAAGTCAAAACTTAAAACTCAAGAGAAAGTTACATTTTCTCCTTCCTGAGGGAGTTCTTACAATCTCACTACACTGTTATTTCACATAAAATCAACAATATTTGTAGAATTTTCATGCCGTACCATTTTTGATTTTAATGAAATTTAATAGGCAGTTTTCATCAATAATCTGTAATCCTAATATTCCTCCCAATCTATATTAGTAATCTGTATTCCCAAAACAAACTTTAAAAAATTTAATTCCTGAGTTATAGCTGCTTTTGCACCTTTGACAAGTAAAATTGGAAATTTTTTTATTGTTTTTCTTCCATTTAGGCCAAAAAACTATGCATAAAATTCAACCATTACTTTTCTTGCATTTTTTTCACCACAGGTCTGAATAATTATTAGGATATCAAACACACTTGCATTTATTTTACGTTTTAAACATAATACGTTAAAAATATATATTAAGAACCAGCTAAGTAAATATATTTCCGCTTCGCTGGGTTATTAAAAGAGAAAAAGGATTTGATAGCTTGGAAATAAGACATTACGTTTCATTAGAGATACGGTTCACATTTCCTTATATTAAATTACGGCTTTTCACTTTGATGATGAATGATTGAAAAAACTTGTTAAAGCTCAAACATTAAATGAAAGACAGATGATTTGAAGATTATTAACGGTTATATTCTTATATTCATTAGGGGAACTACACCGAAACAGGACCTATAAATTGATTGTCCTTTTTATCACGGTTTTTAGTGTATAGTGTTAATTTAAGAGAGAGCGAAAGATAGAGGGAGAAGAAGACTTAATCTTAATAAAATATATACGGGATTGAAAAATAAAAGAATAAGAAAACTGAAAGAATTCAAGCCACATTTTTCCAATTAAGGTTGAGGGAAAGACTTTTCAAATACAAATACAATTAATTCTATTGGATTTTATGAAACCGTTGTCGCTTGGTAACATTCGCGTTAAGTATTTAATGGAGTTTTAAGCTTCGTTATTATTTTGCATTCAAGATAAATTTTTAATTTTATTTAGTGGCCTGTTTTATCTTCGTAGCAGTTTATTTTCAGTTTAATAGCAATTTTAGAAACATCATCTTAACGTGGAGCATGCTAAACAGGCATTACCATCTATTAATTTTAAGTATTTTAGGATCAGTGTTGAATAAAATGAACTTCTCTTATTCTTCACATTTTGACGACAGTTTCTATATCTATCCCCCCCCTCCCCCCCAAAAAAAGGAACTTTGTCTCTTTTTTTTTTTAAGAAATACTTATTTTGCAGTGTTTGTCTTTAGGTTACCACAAAAAAGGAGAATCTTCCAAGGCTAAGTTCGGTAAAAAAAGTTTGAAATTAATTACCCCGAATTTTAAAGAATTTTTGATGGCCTGCTTATTTATTTAGCGGATTGTAATCGTTTTAGTGAAACTTTTTGGATGGCTGTCGTGCCAATATAGGAAAACACATTGATATTTTTTTCTCTAAAATGCTTTAGGGACTTTTTCGATCTCTAAGACTCTTAGAAATTTTTTCCACTGTCACCAAATTTTTGGATGCCATAAATAAGCTTATAGGCCTTTCCGAAAACACATTAATGGTACGATTGAACATATTTTGTAATAAAAAACTATTGTAATGATACTCCATCACTATATAATTAAATTTTAGCTAAGTTGCGAAAGTAACTTAATTTATAAACGCTGTGTGAAGTGATGCAACTCTCTGGCCTAAACAAAATAGAGAAAAAATAATTTTGAATTTCCCTCTAGAATAAAGACTACAGTCACTGAAAATCCGCACTAGGTGTTGAACTGGCTGCATTGAGTATATTCCATTATTCTCTGTGGGAGAGAAAAACATTACTGCAGGTCACGCGACAAGTGCTCAAGACGCATGCCTAAAAATAGGAAGGGATTAGAGTTTAATTTTTTATTAGAATATAAGCAACAAATTCTGAAAATACCTTTTCGGCCTTGCACGGTTGTTTTCTAAAAAATCCCATTCCAAAAAGGACAACAGTTCTTAAAAAAATTAAAAGATCCCTTAAAAATATAAATCCCCATATTATTATAGAGTCAATCCATGGTTACGGTAGTTACATTCACACAATTTCAGCTGTTCATATTTTATTCACAAATGCTGTTAAAGTTCCAACGAAAACAGAGAAGGATAAAGCTGCAACCAACAAAATTATCTCCTAGCATTAGTTTGAAATTATTAGTGGAAGTCGTAGAAAAATCTCGAAAATGCGTGGTTACTGTCGTTACAGGAAAAAGACATAGTTTTTTTGAGTGCTATGAAGCACTGCTACTTTTCTGTGAATCTATAGCACGTATAATCTTCTGGATTTTTGTAATTAGTTCTCTATTAATCAAGGTATGATATCAGACAAAGAACTTGGCTTTTTTGTTGAAAAATGATTTTTTATGAATTTTTGATTACGGTTACGGTCGTTACAAAAGCGGTTATAGGCGTTACACTTATCACTTTTATTTAGATAAACATAAGTAAACAGACATTTTAAATATTTCTTCCGCTGTATATAAAGTCAAATAATGGACTTTGAGCAGAAAGGTTCTACAGTAAGTTCATTTGGAGAATAGTTATCGTCATGAATTGATTTTCATAGACTGTGGACGCCTTCAAATCCCTAGACTTATGTTTTCCAATGAAAACCCACACCTCTCTGTGTCTCTTCAGATATTTTAGTTCCAATTAATCCACATAATCATCTGTGACTTGAGCTCTGTATTTCTCCAGTACTTTGCTTTGAAAAATTTCTACAATTTCGGTTTTAGAAGGAACCAGTTGAGCACAATCAATTTAAAAAAATCTTCCCCACAATGTTCGTTTTCGGAACATCTTTTCTACTGCAGTTTCAGCTTTTGATTAAAAGTAATCAATCGAAAAGACACAACATTACATACTTTATGGAAATCTACTTTTATTGCACAAAATTATGTACCGACTCTGAACTGAAACACGAATAATAGTCAATTTAAGTGAAATGATATATTTTGTGACATTATTTAACGCACGCTAACAGTCTTAAAATTAGAGATTGAAGCAACA
>JAXGGA010017380.1:0-24491 GCA_038373865.1 Uloborus plumipes | reverse complement strand
GGGCTAGCGATCCAGTCATTTCAAACCGCTTAATCATGTTTCTTAAATTTGTTATGGTCAGCGGGCCTTTTCTCAACTGCTTCACTCGCCGAAATTCTCGAATAATACTAGAGCTTCACTAACAAAGCGCGGTCCTGCATAGTTAAAGACTTCAAGAGGCAACTGCGCTCAGAATGATGAGAATGCTCCCAGTCAGTTATTTTTACAGATGATTGCTAAAAGCAACGCGTTTATGCAGATTATTGCATTCCTATTTGGTTAAATGGACCGCCATTTTGTTCGTGGCGATTTTTTTTTTAAATAGAAAATTCTACGGCGATCATTTTTTTACCTCATTTGCAAAGAACAATCATTTTTGCTTCGCAAAATTGATTTATACAGCCTCTTTTCAAGTTTAATTCGCGATATTCAGTGTAATACACTTTTACAGAGCCAAATTACCCCCTGGAGGTGATTTTTCAAACTAGTGTTTTTTTTAATTCCAGAAATCAAAATCACATGTTTTAATATGCACGCTCACGAAATTTGGCAATGTTTCGCCCAGTAGTTCGCGAGCTAAAGGGCTCCAAACACTTCCTGTTAATTTATAACCATCCTGTAGATGAAGTTTGCCACTTTCAATCTTCTTTCCGTCAGTAAGAACAGATTTTTTCTATCAAAATAGATTTCTTTTTGACCGTGTTCTTTTTGTGCATAGTTTTTGTTTTTGCAATAAAATATGCATTGAATGTATATAACTGACCCTTTTCAAATATCGGATTTACGTTGTACTTAAAGTGGAATACCCGTATAAAGCATAATAAAAACGTAAAATGTAACTTTAAATTCAAGTGAATTAAAAACATTTGAATCAAAAATGCAATATGTTAAAATTAAGTTTGGCGATTTAACAAGAAAAGGATTAGTTTTGTAGAGTCAAATGACAAGAGCGGCACTTGTCTTTTGCTCAGGAGAAAATGGACTTTTTGGGAGGTCACAGTGACGGCCGAGAATTAAGGAAAATGTGGCTAAATTACCTGCAAGAATTCTTGGAAAAATTAGAACTTTTTGAGAGATGACAATGACGTCCTGTAATCTTCAATTGGGGTACCCTTGTTTGCCCCCCACCCTCCACCCCCAACGCGAGTCCTGGCTACTACCATGAATAAAAATAAAACTTTTATAAATGGACTTAATATTTCAACCTCTGTTTAGGGTTTTTTTCTCTTCACATTCGGGTAAAAAAAGATAACTAATAAAGAAAGGAGGAGTCGTAGTCGGAGTCAACCATTTTTCCTCCGACTCCGCAGCCCTGCTAAAAAGCTGTACGTTTAAAAAGATTGAGCTACCAGTATTTGGTGAAAAAAAAGCCTTTAATAATAAAAAAACGTCATCGCCCGTGGTAATGACGGATAAATCATTATTCAATCAAAGTTCATGATCGCCCCAACACGTCGAGATGTTGGGGCTTTGTTAACGAATTACCAAAATTCATTTCAGCAGGATGTTACATGTAGTTATCTGTCTACTTGTTCAGGGCTTCTTAAACTATGGGTCGCGACCCCATTTGGGGTCTCGTAACAAAATTCTGGCGTCGCGAGATATTTTAATGTCAAATATTTATATATAATACATATATTCCATTTTATAACATCACTAGAGTTGGTGGAATACAGTGAACTTGCAGCGTCTAGACACGCGCATTTGTGGAAGGTTTTGAACTATTCGCGTTTGAAATCATCGATAGATGGCACTGTACTGAGGAGGACATGTGCGTTTTTGTTCCGGCTAGTGTTTGTTTACTTGCATATTTGCAACGAGAAATTCTATGTGAATGGAAAACAAATTAAATCTTATGAAAATCTTCAATTTTGTGGATGGTTCGGGTCTTTCCAGATTCATAACTGAATAACAATTTTCGACAAGGACGAGATCGAAATATTTTTAACCGAACAAAAATGTGAACTGGCTGCTTTTTTTTCAAAATGACTTATGGCTATCAAAGCTGTGCTATTTCTCAGATATTTTTGCGAAGTTAAACGATCTCAACTTGTCTCTTCAAGGAAAATATTGCGATATTTACTTCAAATGAGAAAATTGAAAGTTTTATTGAAAAGATCAACATTTGGAAAAGTAGGGTCGAAAAAAATTCGTTCGAAATGTTCCCCAGTGTCGACAATTTTGTAATCGAGAAAATTAATTCTAAAACTTTTTTTGCAAAAATTATTGTAGCTCACTTAAAAGCGCTAGAAATACAGTTCCGGACATATTTTAAATTAGATATTGATTTCCAAAAAATTGTTTCGATTCAGAAGCCGTTTTGTATTGGTTTAAGTGAGATTGATCACCTGCCACTTATAGCTCAAGAGGAATTTGCTGAACTTTCGAGTGACTCAAACTTAAAACTGCAATTTCAAAAAAAGCCCTTGACTGAATTCTGGATCGGAACTAGAACTGAATTTCCCACAATCGCTAATATGGCGTTAAATGTACTTCTGCCATTCAACACCACATATTTATGTGAAGTTACTTTCTCAGCTTTAACACATATTAAATCCCAATATCGTTCAGCGTTAAAAAATGTTGAAGAGGTCTTACGTCCAGCAGTTTCAAACATTCCACCAAGATTTGATTTGTTATGCAATAAAAAACAGGCACATCCATCCCATTAAATTTTTTACTTATACTTTAATACTTACCACGCAATTACTTGAATATATTCGAGAGAAGTAAGACGGTCAGTATCTACTTTTATTTTTGAAACTATAATAAATACAATGTTATAATTTTTTGTGCAATTTTTAATTTTAGATTTTTGCATGTTTCAAAACAAATTCTAAACTTACCTATTTTTGTATGTATATGTATATTGTTACCTAATAAATAAATCATCAAAAAATATAAATTTATTTTTCTTTTATATTTGTATGGGGTCGTCAAGAAACTCGCAATCATAAATGGGTCGTGAATGACAAAAGTTTAAGAAGCCCTGCTCTATATAAGTGTTTTTCGTGAAAAAACGAAAATGATAATAATAATAATGCAAAATCTGCTGGAGTTAAGCATCAAATGACAGCATGCCGCGGACGATTTGTAACCATGACGACAAAACTATCCTCTCTAGATCAAACAGCGAGCTAGAAATATTCTCGTCGTAGTGGTAATAAAAAAAAAAATCAAAGGAACATCAACCTCGATCAAGTGAGCTTATACCTGAGAAAATTGTGCATTCACTTCCCGGACCAATCAAAATGAAAATATCAGTCTTCGGACGAAGTGAGATCAGTAAACAATAGGGTGCATCACGATTTTTTTTTTTTTTTTTGAAATTCAAAATTTCAAGTTGATGTCTATGTGAAAATACTTGTCACTACATTCACATAGTTACAAAAACAATTTATTTCGAAATTGAAAAATATTTAAGTCTGCCGGGATTACCTTGAAGTTTCAAGTTTTTTAGTAAAAACTATGATTTTTTAAATTTTTTGTAAAGCAAAAATAATTAATTAATTTAACGAGCAAAAATGGACTACTTTCGGAGTAATCTATCGATAAAAAATGCATTAGAGCTAAAATTTAACTTTTAGATTTCCTGAAATAGTAATGAAAAACCTCATATTTTCGCTAGTCAGTCATATTTTTAGAATAGTTACCTATCCTGCAGAATAATTTCTATTATTGTGTTAATAGTACAAACATTAAAGTACAGCTCTTTGAAATAGCGAGATAGGTCCATTTTTGCACTTAAAATATTTTTTTTCTGTACACATAATTTATACATTTTTAAAAAATATCATCGTTTTTTCTAAAAACTTGAAATTTCAAGGTAACCCCGCTGACCTAAATATTTTTCAATTTCAAAATAGCTTTTTCGGTAATAATGTAAATATAGTGACAAATTTTATCAATTTGAAATTTTGAATTTCCAAAAAAAAAAAAAAAAATTCGTGATACATCCTAGTAAACAAATGCACTCGATGACTCAGACATAACTCACATTTACAGAACATTCTTCTGTTTATTTATGGAACATTCTGGCAAGATTACATGCCAGCAAATAACACAAAGAAACACGATGAGCACCAGAAACCGAGTTGAAATGATGTCTGTGATTGAAACTACCAGTATATGAAGAAATGAACAACTAATAAGTTTTTTGAAGCCATTTGATGGTGGAAACATAAAGCAAAGTGCTTCACTGCAGTAGTTTTATAAGAATTCCACCACTGCTGTTGCAGTCGGTAGAATGATGTGTTACTGATATACCAGCTACCACCGACAGGTTGGTTGGTATCGAGTCACAAAGAGAAAATTAATAAGGACTGAAGGGCTTAAGAACAGCATCAGCGATACGAAGACAATTTACCTTCTGGTCACGGATTGTCACTTATTTGTTGCTATTGCACCAGGATTGTCACAAAGACTTGTTGCTCTGACTGAACATGGATAGAACTATCCTCGAACTTCAAAACAGAAAAACATTATCAAACGATTTTTACTTGACTGCTATGCGATTTTCTTATCCCTCTTTGTTTCATTCATTTTGTCCCGCCTTTAACTAAAAATATCTGCTTATAGAGCAAAGAAAACAAAAAAAGAATTAAAAAAAAAAAAAAAAACTGGAAATTTGATGTGAAAATTAGAACCTCAGCGAGCGACCTCACTTGGTACGGTACAACTCGAAAATTTTGGGGCAAAGCTCGGGTATAAAGTGGTAAGTAACTAGGGATGGACCGGATATCCGGTAACTATCCGGTATCCGGCCTATCCGGCTAATATTTTAAGTATCCGGTACTTCCGGATATCCGATCCGGCTGATCGCCACAGATACGGATATCCGGAAGATTTTTGCTAGATATCCGGCTAAGTATCCGGTATTGATGTGGGAGATATCCGGAATTGATGTGAGGGTTATCCGGTATGATGTGAGGACCTAATTGAAAATTTTCTCTTTTACAAAAATCCCAGTTAAAAATTTCATTGTTTGTTAAACCTTTCAGATGATGTAATTAATTTTCATCTTTCCTTTTTACCAATTTTTGCTTAAAAAACAAAAATTATATGTTATTCCTCCGACTTTGTACTGGACATGGAAGCATTCTGCATATTTGATTTTTCACAACTTCCAGATAAAGTAAAGTTGTCTTCAGCTTTTCAAAAATATTTTAGTTAAAATATTTAGAAAGAAAAACCTAAAAACCTTCAAGGATTAATGTGCGGCAAGAGGTTGAAAAAAGACTTACGATCATATCCTTAGTTCATAAAAATTAATCGCAGTAGCTTTTAATATAAATTCTCAAATTATTTTATTTATTGAATTGTTTTATTTTTAGTTTTTGTACTTCTAACAAAATTGCGATCTATTAACACCCAATGATGTTGTAGTTAGATTTTTTTACTTTGCCACTATTATTGCTTTATTATAATTGAAAATAAACATACAATAAATAACCTATCTAACATTGACGAAAGTATTCTTCTAGATAATGTAAACATCTGTCCCCATGAATCGTCGCAACTTAGCCATGCCTTTTTTTTCTTTTTTCTTTTTTTTTTTTTTTTTTTTGAGAGTTTCAATGTGTATAAAGAAATTTTAAATCTTGCACTTTGTTTCGTTCTTTCTTTTTGTAATCCTTTCCTTTCAGAAAAGATATTTCTCTGCTATTAGAGTCTGTAACTCCTCGAGAACATGTTGAGCATGACCCTCAATAACATTCAATCGAGTCTCGATAACTCGAAGCTTTATAAACTCAAATATACCTTTATTTCAAAGTTTTCACTTAGTCCCAAATTCTTGAAAAGACGGTAGGAACTGCTTGTAACTCGAACTATCAATAAATCTAAGCTTTTAGTCGGTCCCTTAGGACTATGTTATTGAGACTCGACTGTATATAAGATTTTAATTTGCATCTTTAGAAAATGTATTTTGCTTTTTGTAATTTAATTAAAACTTTAATTTAATTATTTAGATATAAGTTTATTAATTTATTTTTTAAAGTGAGCATTTTTAGAATAATTTTTAATAATAATAATAATGTATTGGACATTTCAGCGAAAATGGTACAAATCAGTCCCGATACTTCAGAATTTTGGTAATTAATTTTAATATTTACCACCAATTAATTGTATTTTTTTATTTGTTCTCCATCTAATTGTGTGTAACCAAGTATAACTTATTTAGGCATAAGCCATTTATAAAGGACTCAAAAAAAAAAAAAAAAATTCTTTGGCAAAAGAAGGAAAAATGATCTGTCCCAGTTTCAAATTGCAAGGACTTTAAATGCAATTTAAGATTAAGCTGAAATGCAACAACAAAATCATTTGCAATGCACAGCACAAAAAATGCTTTTGACACCTCTTCTGCTGATTTTTATATATGTAAACAAAAAAAAATCTTGGAAAAACACTTATTTATCTTTATTCCTAGATTTTTTATGTTTCAAACTGTCCACTCTGTTACAAGCCTTTCAGAAATAAAATAAGCAATTGCATTCAATGTGATATTTTTTTAAAGAAGTACAAGTAATGTATCTGCTGTGCTTACTTTGATACATTGAATTATATAGTCAGCAACAAATATAAGCCTGAAATTCTTTGCTGATGATAGTTAATTTGCAATGTAGGATGTCCACTCTGTTACAGTAGCATTAATGGTGCAAAAAAAAAATATTTTTTCTTGAAATTGCAGACAGAATTAGTTTTAGGATGTAAAGTATAAATTCAACGTCAAAAAATGCACAAATATGCAGGTATACTGCAGACACGTGTTTTGGGGCTACAAGGAGCCCCTTTTTCAATGCAAGAAGTGTGAGCTTTAGGATGAAGAATCATCCGATAAAAGCAACACATTCGAACAAAAGATAGTATAAATAGCAAAAACTAGATATTAACAAAACAAACGGATGATTCTTCATCCTAAAGCTCACACTTCTTGCATTGAAAACGGGGCTCCTTGTAGCCCCGAAACACGTGTCTGCAGTATACCTGCATATTTGTGCATTTTTTGACGTTGGATTTATACTTTACATCTATCGCATAAAGGTATTTATTTTCTTCATAGTTTTAGGATGTTTAGTCCATTTTATAATTGTTCTGTAATTAACTTCTTCACGTTTAATAATATATTTTTCAAACCTCATTTGTCTCCTCTGTTACACAAAGTAGACAAACTATTCAAAACCCTTAATGCGTAACTCATGCACAAATAAACAGAGAATAATTTTTAAAACAATGATTAGTTGGCGAAAATTACTTCATTTGATACATTTAACTCGACAATTTCAGACATGATTTGTACCATTTTGGCTGGAATAACCCCTAAATATAACATTTGCATCTAAGAAATAAGAATGTATCTTTATTTTTTTCAAAATGAAGTTGAATTTGGAAGTGATTGTTTAAGAATGTTTATTAATTTATTTTTAAAAAAATGATTGTGTTTAGCATGACTCTTAATCAATTTAAAATGATAATTTGCTACTTTTAAGAATGTGTATCTTCATTTTTTGGAATTAAAGTAAAATTTCAAGCTGATTATTTAAGTATAAGTTTACTCATTTGTTTTTTAAAAAGTGAACAACTGTAGCATAATTCTTGAAAATATATTTAAGCTGCTGATTTGAATCTTCAGAAAATATGTACCTTTGTTTTTTGGAGTTATACAAAATTTTTAATTGATTATTTGAGTAAAAGTTTATTATTATTATTATTTTTTAAGACACTGGTCCTGTTTTAATATTTTCTTCTTTAACTTGTATGTTAGAAAAATTACATGCGTATTCTTAAAAAAAAAAAGAATTTCAAAGCAAAATTTTGCTTTATATTATTGCAGAATTAGAAATAAGAAAATGTGTTACTTTGTAATGAAGTTTAAATTCAGAAAATTCTAATAAAATATGTATTAATTTGAAAAAAAAAAAAAAAAAAAAAACGTTTATCTGAGCTTAGTTTTTTTTTTCTTTCTTTCTTTTTTTTTTATAAATCAATTATCGTGTATATAATATTGGTGAAATATTTAATAATTGTATCATTTACGGAGAAACTTATTAAATGATATTGAAACAGAAAAGCTTTATTAAAATTTGAACAAAGAGTAATTAAAAGTTTAAACTTAGAGTACATACAGAAATATTTATTTCTATCTAACTTCTAAGTTTTGTCTCTCTTGATAAAAATACACAATTTAGAAAGAAATCACAGTATGCTAGTGTTTCATTTCATGTGTAGAGCTACTCCTGTATAATAAAATAGAGGCCTTAAAAATTAATTTGAATGTATTTAAGATGTTCTTGAAGAAATGATACGAGAAACAACTTTGATTTATTGTTTTGAATCTGCATTACATAAAAATAAGCGAACATGCAATGTAATTGTAATGCCGGATATACGCAGGATATCCGACGGCACACTTCAGGATATCCGGTATCCGGCGTGTGCTGAGCCACCGGATATCCGATATCCGGCAAAATCACTATCCGGTCCATCCCTATAAGTAACCAAACCTAAGCCAGGGCTAAGGCAGAAACATTCCCATTCCATGCTGACGAGTGCCAAAAAGCGCGAAACTGCAGTCCATGGATGGAACAAACGAGTAGGTGGTGTATTGCGTGTTTCTGCCTTCGCCCTGGTTTAGGGGCGGTTACTTACTGCTTTAAAAATAATGTCTTGTTTTATAAAGTAGTACTTTTTTCGAGAATACGGGACTTTAGTCGTGCCGCATCAAGGCTCCCCGCGACGCAAACAACCGGGAAGGGTGTAAACACAATGCAATTTTGTCTGAAAACACCAAAAACCAGGCTCACTTACATGTAAATACATTGATTTCTCATAGTCAGGAAGAGGGCAAATGCCCCCCCCCCCCGGCCCTTGACCCACCCAAATGACGGCCCTTCTTCCATCATACCGCCCGTATCTGCGCTCTCCCAGCAAAATGCGAGCACTGAGCTGGACCACAAGATAGCAGAACCTGCCTTAAGAAGCCTGAAGACTAAACCTTAAGACCAGGGGTTCCCAAACTTTTTTGGTCCGTAGACCCCTTGAAAAGTTTTCCAGTTTATCGTGTACCCCCTTCCTAAGGGTCGTTCCAAAGCAAGTCAGGCACTAAAATAATAGAATTGATGCATTCTTAAACCGCAAATTAGATGGTTAAGTTCCGTTATAGATGTTCCAAAACAACCAAGTAAAAGAAAGATATGTGTAAATATAAAAAGTTTAATCAGAAATTTACCCAACAGTATCAGAGCTCATTCAATATTGATTTTTTAAACAATCAAAAACTCCTTAAATGCTTGAAAACTTTATAAAAATTCAGTTTGACAGGCTTACCGCAGAGTAAAAATCAAAACTCAAACTAAAAGAAAATAGATGAAGTGAAAAAGTAACATTTTTATTCATACTTTCATAAAAATAATGGCACAACACTTAAACCAGGTACACATCGTCCTGCATAGAATATGTATACTCGAAAAAAAAAAGACTTTAGTGGGAGGGATGTATTTGGTGTATCGACAGCAAATTTGTAGTGTTTGGCTTTAGAATTGAGACATAACTTGAAATCTCTCCGATCAGGGATTGCCAATCTGTTTCTTATTTTTTAAAGAAAACTTGGGATTGAACTGAAATTTGTTTGTAAGAGGCATGAGGATGTAAAAGCTTACAGAAATTTTCTTGTTATATTCCAAAAGTAGGATAAGTTATAGATATATCTTTCCAGAGACAGAAATATTGATACCCTTTCCTAAACTCTATCTTAAGTTCTTCATTAGTGCTTATTCCAACCAACTCTTCCTGTAAAATATCAATTTTTCAAAGTCATCAAAATTATTGATAATCCACTAAGGCATCAGTGCAAAAAATGTTTTAAAATAATAATAATAAAAACCTTGTCAAGCATAATCCTTTTAACATCCAGTGTACTTTGAAGTGACCATAGTATACTTCAAATTGAAAAAGTAATTTATTGAAGTTCTCATCCTTTTTCTCAAACAACTGCACAAATAATGTACAGTGTTAAGTTTTGTTACGAATTTCGTTTATTGCATTTATTACAAATTGTAGCAATTGATGCAGGCTGTTGCTCAGATTTTTTGCTAATGATCCTGGCTCGTGGACCCCCATTTGTATCTCGTGGACACCCAAATTTTTCTTTCGTTTATATGAACCACTTGCAAACTACGGGGGACCCCCCGAGGGTCCCTATGGACCACTTTGGGAACCCCTGCTTAAGACTAAAAAAAATTTGTAGTGGCCATTCAACCCAAAAAAGTTAGAAGCCATGTTGGTGGCCACTTTGAACAAAGTTCAAAAATCGTAATCCCATATCACTTCATTCTGCATAAATTATTATTACTGTGTACTTGCATATATCTTACCTGAATCACTATATATAAATGAAAAATGTTTTAAAATACTCACCAAGTTTCTCGGGCTGGATATGGGCCGAGGGATGGGCTTTAGGTTGAGCACCATTGTTTAGGTTGGGCACCAGTGTTTTATTTAATTTTTCGACTGCAGATGCCCTCTAGCTATGATATTTTGATTTATTTGAAAGAAATGTATTTTTAAAAATTAATTGATTCCCCAATAAAGATAGCGCAAACGACGCACATTTTTCTCAAACCGTGATATATTTATTTGAGTACCAGCAGATGACGCTTCCTTACATTTGTAGGTTTTCCAATAGATTCTTTGCTTTCAATTTTCAAAACTTTTCTTCGAAGCAATGCGTATGAAGACACCCGTCTTCAAAGTTCCTTTGGACAGTTTTTATCTTTACTCCTCAACGATAGTTCTACATGAGCGACGCGACGTCTTGTTTCGAGCATGATTTGAACTACTTTATGTGCATTGTGCAAAAATTTTCTAATGGATGTATATTTTTTTTATTCAATAAAAAAAAGTAATCAATACAAGAGCCAGCTTTTATCGAGGCCGCACAAGAAACTCACAAAAACCGCGTGCCCTCCCCTTTGCCCCCTGGAAAAGATTAGAAGCCTTGCCGTTCGACTGAATCTTTATATTTGCGTCTAAAAAGCTGTACTTTTAAAAGGAATGAGCTACCAGTATTTGGGAAAAAAATGCTACTAATATTAAACGTCGCCAGTATCGTGTTTGTAGATCATTAAAATACGTTATAGTAAAATGTTGCAATTAGTTATTATTCAATACATATCGAAGATTACGTATTTACAGTCGTAATTCAGGGTTTCTGAGTAGTGCGTTTGCCTTTGCATGGCCGCCGTCTGCGACCTTACGCGGATGCCCAAAGGGGCGACTGGAACAAGAACTAATTTCTAAACCGTTAGAGATAAGCATATAGTTTATTTAGGAAAAAATCTCCAAATTACGAAAGGAATTTTGGGTCTATTCAATGTTTTTCAAAAAATCAAATTTTGAAAGAGTTACGAAATTTAAATTTTTATACAGCCCCCCAGTCCTATCAATCATATTTAGTAAAACATTCTTGACACTGTAACGTTTAAAACTAAAAAAAAATCACTCTTCTACCACAAAAATTGACCGAATTATGACGTTTTGAAAAATCAAGATTTTGAAGGATTTCGCATACGGTCCCTTAAGCGATCGCTCGATGACGTCATGAAATAATGCAAAATCTTGATTTTTCAAAACGTCATAACTCGGTCAATTTTTGTGGTAGAAGAGTGATTTTTTTTTAGTTTTAAACGTTACAGTGTCAAGAATGTTTTACTAAATATAATTGATAGGACTGGGGGGCTGTATAAAAATTTAAATTTCGTAACTCTTTCAAAATTTGATTTTTTGAAAAACATTGAATAGACCCAAAATTCCTTTCGTAATTTGGAGATTTTTTCCTAAATAAACTATATGCTTATTTCTAACGGTTTAGAAATTAGCTATTGGTCCACGATTGGAGTGGACACCCTGTATATTTTTAATTTCCACTTGGTCTCCACACGTCTCTCGATGTTTCATTGCACATTTATTTCATCTGTTTTTATTTCAATTCCCCGCCCCCTATCTTATTAATACATAAATAGAGATTGTAAGTTAGATTTTTTTTTATAGCTTCTGTACGAGGGCTGTCTGAAAAGTTTCCGACCTCGATATGAAAAGGGCAAAATTTATGAAACAAAGAAAGATGTTCTTATTAAGGAGTCTTTTGGAAACTTGGAACCGTAGTTTTGGCTATTTTTAGTTCAAATTGTGTGCGTGACAGCAATACTAGTGAGTTGCTCCAACAGTTTTTTTGAAAATGGAAAAAATCGAATATCAAGCTCTGATTCGATACTTGTTTTAAAAAGGAAATACGCCTGCACAAATTAAAAAGGAGTTGGACTCTGTGTATGGGGACTCTGCACCATCGTCTACAACCGTCAAATTTTGGTTAGCGGAATTTAAACGTGGTAGTACCAGCTAGAGTGTTCATGAACGCTCAGGTCGACCCAAAACTGCTACCACTGATGAACACATTGCTAAAGCTCATCAAATGGTGCTGGATGACGCAGATTGAAGGTGAGATAGATAGAAGAAACTATGAATATCTCTAAGGAATGCGCATGCCACATTTTAAATGAGAAATTAAGCACGCGGAAGCTGGCTGCACTTTGACTGCCGCGTTTGCTCAATTTGACCAGAAACGTTTCCGAATGAACATTTGCAGCGCACTTCTGGCACAATGAACCAGAGTTTTTCTGACGATTTATCATTGTGGATGAAACCTGGATTCATCAGCTCACTCCAGAAATAAAAATGCAGTCAAAACAATGGACTACAAAGTGAGAACAGCTCTAAAAAAGGCCAAAACAGTTCCTTCTGCAGGAAAAGTGATGCCGACCGTTTTCTGGGATAGCCATGGAGTGATACTCATTGACTACCTTAAAATGGGAAAGGCCATAACAGGAGCATACTATTCTACTCTCCTTGATAAACTGAAGAAGGAAATAGAAGAAAAACGACCGCATTTGAAAAAGAAAAAAGTTTTTTTTCATCAAGAAAATGCTCCTGCTCACACCTCAGTGGTTTCAATAGCCGAAATTCACGAGTTAAGGCTCGAAATCGTTGAACAACCACCCTACTCACCAGAACTGGCCCCAAGCGACCCTTTTTTGGTCCCTAAGCTGAAAGAAGCACTTGGAGGACAAAGGTTTTCTTCAAATGAGGAGGTCATAAACTTTGTCAACAGCTTTTTTGAGGACACGTTTTCATCACTACTTTTGGATGGGTTAAAAGAATGGGATCATTACTGGGTGACGTGTGTGGACTTATAAGGAGACTATATCAAAAAGTAACAGCCAGTTTGGACGATAAAAATATTTTATCTATGTTAGGTCGGAAACTTTTCAGACAGCCCTCGTATTTGCTGGCATATTAGGTATTAGCGAATATGATTTTCCTTCCTCCTGTGTGTCTTTTAGACTTTTTCGCTTGCACATTTTTAAACGACATCGTACATGCAATGTTTTTCGCAACTGTTGAAAAAAGAAAATTGATGCGCTCATTGCCTCCACTTAGAAAAAAAATCTTTGTCACTTCTGTTCAATATTATTTGTGTGAAAAATACTTGTTCCACAAAGTCTTATACGATCCCGTTTTACCCTAACAAGGGTGGGTAAAACGGGATAGATATTTGTACGTTGTTACGTTTTTACTGATTTTACTTTTGATTTACTTTAGCTTTTTGAACAAAAATAGGCTACGTAATTGTTAGCTTGAAGAATTACATAACACAGAAACCGCATAAAATGTGTCGTCTTCTTCTTTTGCTTTAGAACTGGCCTCATGGGGTAATCAATGGCAGCTCTAGCATTGTATACAGCCTCCTTCTTCATATTTTTATTCAGGATACAGAGCGTTGCAGAAAATACATGCTTCATCTTTTTCAGCTTCATCTTCTGAAGACGACGACGTCAACCTTGCCTAACTGATGATTTTTTTAAAGTTTTTTTTACGTTAGGTGCATTTTCTACGATTTTTGCCAATGATGATTGTGGGTTTTTTTCAGGTTCAGAGTAACATTTTTTAACTTTATCTGCCTGTTTTGCATCTCCACTTGATTTACTTTCATACCCTGTTTGTTTTACAAATATACAAATACAAATGTGGCGACCAGCAGCAGGCTCTGGGCCCAACTTGGCTGGTCCTAGTCAATTTTAAAGACCCCAATGAAGATCAATGGCCCTCTTAAAGCCATCTACTCAAATGTCTGCGGTCTCTTGAATGTCTGCGGAACATTCAAGAGTCTTGTGTTGGCAGCATTTTTTTCAGATTTTGAGTTCTATCTCGTTCTATTTTTCTTTTTTTTCACGTTCTTCTCCTTCCAACTGAAGTTTATGTGGGATTCCTGTTATAATTGCTGTTTTCCCTCTTCTCATATCGTTTTTATTTTGAGGTTTTGGTTCAATCACTCGTGGTGGAGGTAGAATTTCTTTGGGTGATATAGAAAATGGCCGTGAAGAGCGATAGAATAGCCCAAGTATTTTGTCTCCTGTTGAAGTGAACGGTTGGATAAGGTCTGCGTTTGTGCTAGGATTTTCAGTATCCCCATCACTAAGTGACTCATTCAATACTGTCTCTAGAATATTACCCTCAAAGGACGAAGTGAGATCAATAAACAATGCACTTGATGGCTCAGACATTCGGCACAGTTACAGAATATTCTGGTGTTTACGTATTGAACTTGTGGGGAGGTTATGTGCAACCAGGGAGGAGTAAGGAACACAATGAGCCTTGAAAATAGAGTTGAAATGATGTCTGCAGTGCAGCTAGCAGTATAGGACAAAAGAAGAAACGAATAAATTTCAAAAAGTCTCTTTGTTAGTTAATGTCTTTCAACATATTCGTCGATAGTTTTAAAAATTCTACCACTGGTAGTAAGTGCTAAGAAATGAACAACCGTATTGGCGACATGCATGCGATAGGGACCCTCATCGCCATCTATTAGCAAGATTTGAAATGATTTGGGTAACATTAGCAAGTACTCTTTTCGAACTTCGTTTGTCAATATTCACTTGAGCGGTAATTCGGAAATAACATATTTCTGCATTTGTAAATGAAGTACTGAGAACAGAAAACATGTGTTTTTAGTTCAACATTTATAGGTGCCAGGACTAGTTTTATGAGCGAAATCCCAGCCTAGGGGATAAAATTGTTGTTTAACAACAATTTTATCCCCTAGGCCCCCCTAGGCTAATTTTACTCCTAAATGCTCAGATAAATGGGGGAGGGGGCGGGAGGGTAGGGGACGAACGGTAGTAGATAAATTACATCCAGCACCCAAATTCAGGTGTCGTTGATTTGAATAAATTATAATTTTTAGAACTATGAATTGTGGTAGTACCCTTACTCTTTCTGTTTCTCGTTTCTAAAAATGGAATAGAATGGTAATGGAGAACAAATATGCAACTGCATACCCTTGTTACAGGTGCGAATCACAAGTACGTGTCGTGCACAGTATAATTATGCACTGCTTATATGATCCGAATACATGTGCAAATGAAAAACTTTCTGTTTTCTAAGAGAAAAAGAGAGAGATAGGAAAAGTGCTAATTTGTTTCCTCAGTTATTTTTCTACTTTCATTTATTCTAGATTTTGAAAACGATATTTCTTAGACCTGCTTTATTATGTATTTCTTTGAAAAAAAAAAAAAAGCTTGTTTCAAGGCCAAAACTGGTTCATGAAATGTAACGTTTTCGTTTTTTCTACCCCCCCCCCCGTTCGAGCAGGTGTTGATGAATAGATGAAGTATAAAGTGTTGAAGTTGAGGGGCTTCTTAGGGTTTGTTTCCCAGTTTCTGATTTCGTGCAGAGTTGATAAATCCAGATTTATGACATTCAAGCTAGCGATTTACAATAACAAAACTAATTAAATTTTGTATTGAAATATAAGAAATGGCCAGTCCCGTTCCTAGGAAACTTTAAGGAAATGGGGCACTTAAGGTAATGACACTAGAAAACAGCGAAAACCAAGCCCACTTACAAGTAAATCCAGTGATTTTCCAATGTCAGGGGGTGGGAGCAATTGACCCCCCTAAATGACGGGCCTAGAAAAGACGCTGCTATGAGGAGCTGGTTTTAACTTCTTCCGTTGCTCCTCTTTCGTTTCGCGACAGTAACACAAGCGGAATCACGAATATTTTGCACCCAGGGATGAAATCTGTATCGTGTCAAGTCGTTTACCATGGCTTGTATCGACGTGGTTTTTTGCATTTACTATCGTATGACTGTCCTGAGTAAGAAAATGCAATATTCCCACCTAATTCCCATCTGATTTTCACGAAATGTAACGTTTTCGTTTTTAATCTTTCTACAATCTCCAAAACACACATCCCTTTAAAGGGAGAACAGGAAGTAGAACAAGGGAGCCCTTGATCTACTGAAAAATAAGATTTTTAATTTAACTGCACAGCAATTTTTGCTGAGAAAAGTTAGATCTGAAGGGGAGAAAAAAGAGTGAGATCGAGGAAAGGAAGAAAGAAAATTAAATGGAATCTCCTCCCCCCTCCCTCATGTCGTAATGCCCCAGAAAAGAAGAGCCCGTAACATTTGCTACTTCTGCTATAATGGCTAATCCGGCCCTGCTGGCTGCATGTGGCATACGACCTTAAGCTGGGTACCCCTGTTTGAAAGTAGTGTATTTACTGCCTGCGTCCTCTAGCGATAATATTTTGATTTAATTGAAAAATTGATTTTTTTTCAAAATTAATTGGATTTCTAAGAAATATTTCAGCAAACGACCAAATTTACCTCAGACCTTGTTGTTTTTATTTGCGTTCGATGCGGATTAGTCATTTTTTGGATACATTGAATGTTTCTTCCAAATCTCTTCAAGAGTTATGGGTGCTTCTTTATATTTTTTTGTTTTATTCTTTTCTTCTCTTAAATTCCAACAGATGGCGCTTCCCTACATGTGTAGCTCGTCCAATAGACTTCGTTTTAAATTTTCAAAACACATTTCTGAGAAAAGTGTTTGAATATGAATACACGCGTCTTCAAAGCTACTACAGAAGGTTTTTCTCTCTTTGCAACTGCAACAGCTCAATACGAACAATGTCTTGTTTTGCACGCGACTCGAATTACTTTACGTGCATTTGTTTTTTTTATTCACACATATGTTTTTACAATGCGTAAGCTTTGATTAAAAAATACAAGTGTCACCTTCTATTGAAGTCGCACAAGAAACTCACAGAGGGTGCAGGTTCCTGACCTCTGGTATAGACTAGAAGCTTCCCTGAAATACATTGTGACGTTTATCGGGGGGAGGGTGGAGAATCTATGAAAATATCAAAGCCACCAGTACTAGAAAATGTAAAAATATTATAATTATCCAACGTCGCGTTCACAGGGGAATCCTTGCAACGATTGTTGTTCGTGAAAGCTCATTCCCGTTCTGACTGGGAAGTTAAACGGACGTGCTACGATGACGCGCTCTAAGGCCTCGAACCCCAAGCAGAATAAACCCTCCGCAGGAGCGGAGAAGAGGAATGCGCTACCACATGGTAGCAAGAAGGAAGATGGCATTATTATCACGGACTCGCTTGGCAAAAAATACATCGTTACCACTGATAAGGATGGTACAAAACGCTATCGAAGTGCAACCGACAGTATTCTAAACTTTGGCAGAAAATCCGTAAAGGATTGGTCGGAGCAGAACTCCCCGTCTGATGTCGAAGAAATGGATGATGAACCAGTATCCGAATCGCCACTCTCTTATAGTGAGGTGACCGATATACTGAATATGGGGCACAGCGCCCTGCACTCAACCGAATTTCAAGACGCCATTGGCCCGGAGCACGTGGCGACCATCAAGAATCACTATGACAGGAGAGAGGACGGAACTAAGGATGAAGCTTTCGCGGAGTCCCTGGTGAGAATCCTTTCCCATATTCCCTACTTTAACGCTACGGTCAGTCCGTACGTTACTAAACTGGAAGAATCAGCTCTTCCCTTCAACTCTCCCAAGAGAACTTGTAGGTCTCCCACCCCCCAGGTGGTAGCACCGGTAAATACTGTGAACCAATTTGAGCCCCTGGCTCAGGTCACCACCCCCCCTGAAATTACGATGGAAACATCCACCCCCCCTCAGATGGGCCTCCCCCCTTTGGTTGTAACCACCCCCCCTGACTATTTTGACTTCGTTAAAGAAGCCAATTCTATCTGCAAAGACTTCAAAATTAGAAACTCCGCTAAGAGCAACGAATGCACAATCCACATTAACGACCCATCTGAAAGGAACTCACTCATTGAGCACCTTAAAGCTAGGAAAATTGAATTCTATTCCAAAAGGGCCAGAGGGCCGAAACTCCAGAAATATGTGTTGAAGGGCCTACCCTCCAGCACTAACACAGAGGACCTTGCGTCTGAGCTCCGTAATCTTAAATTCAATATTTTCAAAATTAACCAAATGTCCAGAAGGGATAAAACCCCCCTTCCATTATTCCAAATCCAACTTATTGATTGTGAACAATCCACTAAAATTCTTCAGATCAGTACCCTCATGTTCACTAGGGTACAATTCGAAAAATACCGCAATAGAAAAGCCGTAATACAATGTTACGCCTGCCAGGGGTTTAACCACCTGGCAGCTAACTGCAACCGTAAGGTCCGCTGTGTCGTGTGTGGTGGGGAACACACCAAAGCAAATTGTCCCAGTAAAGGATAGGCCCGGTGCTCAAACTGCGGCGAAAACCATGCAGCCTCCTATCGGGGCTGCAGGGCTTTCCCCAGACCTAAGATTAGCCTTGACAGGCCTATATTTAAGAGAAATAATATTAGGGAAGGATTATCCCTCGCTGGTGCTACTGCCGGGAACACTTCAAGTGCCCCCCCTGATCCATCCCCTACCCACCCTCCTATGGAGGCTATTAATATTAAAGAAATTTTGGCAATTGTCCAGGAAATTAATCAACTCTTTGACGTTAGGAAAATTTTCAATAAAATTAAAAATGCTCTGCCCTCCATTAAAAATGCCCCAAGTAATGCTGATAAGCTCTTTGCACTTGCCCAGATCTTTTTCGATCTGGACTAAGCCTGGACTGTTTGCCCATACCGCCAAGTATCCTTTTTCTCCCCCCTAAGTTCTCTGTTTAACTTTCCCCTGCAATGTTCCTACTTTCGATCTCCCTCGGATTCTCCCAGGGATCTCTCAGCCAATCACTGATTGGCGTTTACAACAGCTAACCGCTCCCTTCGGGAGCGCATTTTCACCAACGTTCGACTAGGGAGGTAGAGGGCTACGCCCTAGGTACTCCCGAGGAACAAATATTTTTAGATTTCGTCCTCGTGAAAGTTCTGTCCCAAACAAGCGTTTAGGGGCAGGACAAATCCCAATGTTAAAACTTAGTCGTTTTTCGACTTCACTGGGTAGGGGAAAGCTCCGGTTATCACCTTCTTCCGTAGGGGGAAAGGGAAATCGTGTTTCTGCGCGTGCCGCACAGGAAAGGACGAATATCTGGTCAAACTCGCTGTTCGTGTATGCGAATGTTTTGAATTTGAATGTTTTTCTTAATAATTGTTCGCGCCTGTGCGCGGACCCCGCGCCGCGCAGAAAAGAAAGGTGTGATTAGGTCGAGAAACGAGTAGTGTGCAACTGAGCGAGCTACGGGACGGATGCGTTGCCGTGCTCGTTGTGCAAAAATAATGGGAAACAAATAAAGAGTTTAAATTACAGTCCATTTTTTGAACTTGTGTTTATTGAACTGAGAGTTGCCGCGACATTAGTGGTCCGACCAACCGGAGATTAACCATCGACCTATGGTGTTGTGTGAATGTGCAAAACTTGGATTACTCGTGTTCTGCGAACTATATGTGCTAAAACTGGTGTGGAAATTACGAATTGACCGTTGTGAAGTATTTCGGATTCAGAGGTGAGAGCAATTTCCCTTTTTTTTATCGATAAAAAATGTCAGTTTCGAAACTTAAAAAAGACGAGTTAAAATTCGTCGCTGAAGAGTTAGGGTTAGATGTGCCTGAAAGGGCAAAGAAACCAGAAATAATGAGTTTAATTGAGAATAGTGATATTTACAAAAATGACTTAGATGCAGTGAAAGGTGTAATAAATGAGGTAATTGAAGACAGAAAAAACCAGACTCTGAACGAAGAGTTAAAACTTGAGCAAATTAAATTATTGCAATTGGAAAAACAACTCGAGCTCGCCAAAGTTCAGAAAGAGATTAGGCAGGAGAATCCCAAAGCGATAATTAATGCAGAATCAGAGGGTACAGAGAGCTTAGAAAATTTAATAAAAAGCGTACGGACTCTAACAATAGCTGTACCAACGAGATCAGAGTCATTTAATCTTTTTTTTCAATCCCTTGAAAAGGCATTTAAAACAAAGTGCGTGCCTGAAAAATTTAAATCGGAAATTCTTTTAACATTGTTGGGTGAAAAAGTGAGTAATTTAATCGCATATGTGAAACAGGAAGAACTATGTGATTACGAAAAACTTAAAGAGTTAATTTTGAAACAATATCAGCCAACACCACGTGTTTGTTATTTAAATTTTAATAAATTACAAAAATTGCATTCAGAAACCTTTGTACAGTATGCTTCTAAGTTAAGTGCCATGCATGAATATTATTTACAAATTCGGGGAGTAAGTGATTTTCAATCACTCTGTGAGTTAGTTATTTCAGATAGAATATTCAATTCACTTGACCGCGAATTAATGACTCATATTGCAGTAAAACAAGGTGAGTCATTTTTAAAGCCGCTAGATCTTGGGAGAGAATTAGATTTATATATTTCTTCGAGAGGAAAAACAAAAGCGGAAGTATATTCCCCACGAAAAGGGCGCCAGTCGTCCTACGAAAAAAATGTGTTTCTGTCTGAGATAAAAAACGCTAAGTGTATTCTTTGTCAAACAAATGCAGATCACCCATTATATTTATGCCCTAAATTCAAGAATCTTTCTGTCAATGAGTGGATAGATGTATTGAAACAAAATAAATTTTGCTTCAAATGCTTGGCTCCTAATTGCCGTGTCAGCAAATGTAAATATAAACTGTGCTTTTGTGGCAAGGCTCACAATAAATTAATCCATTTTCCAACAACAAATTATTCATCTTCCCAGACGGAAAGTAACAGCAATGGGTCGGGATTGAATATAAATGCAAGGGTGTTTTCTAGTAGAGGAGGGGGGATGGCAATAACGGAGTCGGCGAATTCGAACGAAACTAATAAAGGTCAACAGACACAGTCTTTTGCAGGTTGCGTTCAGAGGGAAAATGAAATAAGTCCCCAGTCTTTCGTCGCCACTAGTGTGGGAAACAGTAACAAAAATAAAAAACACGTTCTTTTATCCACTGCGAAGTGTTTCATTAAAAATAAATATGATAGATATGTAGAAATTAGATGCATTCTCGATGCAGGATCACAGACTTGTTTGATTGAAAAGGATTGTTGCGATAGATTAGACTTAAATACTGCGAGATTTAACGCAGTAATTTCCGGCTTGGATGATTCTAAGTTAAATATTACGCGTTGTGTTAAGACTTCTATAACAAATAGAGATGGGACTTTTGAGAAAGAATTAACGATGCTTGTTGTGAAAAGAATAATAGAATTCACACCATCAACGATTCTAAATGTTGGTGTTGAACTTCCAAATATGATTCAGTTAGCGGACGAAACTTTCTTTATTCCGGGGAGGGTGTATGCTTTGCTTGGTGGAGAAATTTTCTATGAGTTATTAAAATCGGAAAAAATATATATACCAGGGTCTCAATTAAACTAGCGTCTAGAACACACGAATACGTTGAATCTCACAACGCAAAATGTAAACAAACCGAAGTCACTGCGCATGCTCGAACTCTCGCCTGTGCTAGCGAAAAGTTAGTTTGTGCTCATTTTTTTGGTAGCAGTAAAATCTGTCGTTGGAAATAGCGATTCCCCTACTCCCTTCAAGCCCCTTTTTTAGGAAGTTTTTCTCTTTTCTTTCATTGATGGTGTATTTATTTTGCACAGACGACACGCAATCACGCTTCAAAATATTTATATGCACAATTTTCATTTATATGCACAAAATTTTCAATTAATTGCAAAAATTATAACTAAAAATAATTCTAATTTTAAAAAGGTTTAGATTTTCCTTAATAAAATTTTTGATGTGGCATTGCATTTCGAGTTATACTTTTAAACACATTTTTTATTTGAAAATTACTTTTTTTTTAATTGCTCTGTTACACTTTATTTGTTTGAAAATAAAAAAGGAATCCAGGTTTTGATCTACTTATTCTTAATGAAATTTAAAATTTAATTACATTAAAAAATAAACTTTAAAATTTATTCAAAATGTAAAATTTTTGTTAAATTAATAGTTTTTAAATAATCTCTTACTTTATTGAAAAACAAAACATATTCCAAACCTGAAATTCCAACACAAGTATCTCATTTCCGAATGTGATGCTTTAAAACTATTTGTACAGTGTTAAATCTGAAGTTCACATTTTTACATGCGTTCAAACATTGTCCTATAATTCAATATTTCAGAAGATGTGTTAAATCGTGTCAAAACTAAATGTTTGCCAATGGACAGTATAGCTTTAAAAATCACTGATTTTTTAATAATTTCAGCTGGATATTTTTTACTTAAATATGTTATTTCACTTGAAATTTATCCTAAAAATGTTTATAATAGTGCATTATTAAAATTTGAAATTCAAGCTTAGTTATTTAAAATTATAGACAACGCGATAGCCTGGTACTCTTGTTCAGAATGTTTTGAAAGTTTCTTTTTCGACACTTTTTAGGTACTGATCTTTGAGGCCAAATCCGCTTATTAGCAGGGGATATACTTAGGTCAATATCATGATTTTCTTGCAAAAGTTTGTTTATGTTAATTTTGGAAATATTTTCTTCACAGAGAGGGCATTTTTGTAAAGAACTCAAACAATTTGTCTTCGCATGTATTTTTTTTTCATGTGTTCCCTTAAATACCTTTGCATTTTAAAACTTTTCTCACACAACCCACATTTAAAAGAATTATCATCGGTAACACATTTTTTTTGGCAAGTCCGTGTCCAACACAATGAATTTCCTTCAAATGATATCAAAAATGATAAAAATTGTTAAATTTCTTATTACTATGAGAACAGTTATAAAAAATTTCTTACATATCTGCTCCATTTTCGCTGGAATCTCTCCACTATTAAAAGTTTCACACGCCGAGGCGTACCCCCGTCAGAAAATTCTAAATCAGAAGCACCTGAAGTGCTTTCAGATACTTCATCACAGCGATGATTTTGCTTTGATAAAAGCGGCTGAGGTGGCCCTGAAAAGGGCCGTTTTTTATTTAAATTTGTGCAAGAAATCATAACGCGCAAAACAATGTGACAACCATCTCATCGAAATTAGTCTCGGAACCACACAGATCAAACTTCGCTCTCTGTAAGGAAAGAATTGCGCATGTGCTAGAAAAAAAAATCTCGTTTTCAGTGCGAGGAATGACGAAAACTGTTTATCTTTCGCTTTATGATGCCCAACGTATTCGTGCGCTTTAGACGCTAGTTCTCAATTAATGTTACAAAATTCGGTGCTCGGTTACATTGCGACCGGCACTATAAATAATATAAGTGAAGCAAAAGTGCATTGTGCGTTAGCTGTAGAGGACGATTTAAATAAAACGTTACAGAGATTCTGGGAGGTTGAAAATTTAGAAGTAGAGGTACCTGCGAGTAAAGAAACTGCTGTCTGTGAGGAACATTTTGCAAAAACTCATTTCAGGAATAATGAGGGTAGATACGTTGTTTCAGTACCCTTTAAATGTGACCCTTCGTGTTTAGGGGAATCAAAGGATGTTGCTCTCAGACAACTGAATTCGTTGTGGAAAAGGTTTTCCAGAGATACGGAATATTTCAAATTGTATAAAGACTTTATTAATGAATATGATAAACTCGGTCACTTGAGAGTGATTTCGGACAATGACATTCCAAAAAATGTTTACTATATGCCTCACCATGGAGTATATCGACCCGATAAGACTACAACTAAGCTACGGGTAGTGTTTAACGGTTCCAGTCCTACCTCTAATGGCATTTCCCTCAACTCCATTCAGTATAAGGGGGGAGTGATACAAGATGACTTGTTTACAATTATGCTTAAGTTTAGAAAGCATATTTATGCGATGACAGCAGACGTAGCTATGATGTATCGCCAAATATTAATTAACGAAAATCAACATAGTCTGCAAAGAATTTTGTGGAGGGACTATGCAAATGGACCAATAAAAACCCTGGAGCTTAAGACAGTTACCTACGGCACAGTGTCTGCGCCTTTCCTCGCTATGAAAACCTTACAGCAATTATCTGTAGATGAGGGAGAAAATTTTCCTTTAGCAGCACCCGTTTTACGCGGCTCTTTCTACATGGACGATGCGCTGTGTGGCGGAGCTACATTGTTAGAAGCAAAAGAATTACAGCACCAATTAATTTCAATTTTGGAGAAGGCAGGAATGAGGCTGCACAAGTGGTTTGGAAACCATCCAGAGCTTTCACCAAATTCAGAAGACTATGACTTTTCTAGTCTAGGTGAAACAAAAT
>JAXGGA010017379.1:0-24491 GCA_038373865.1 Uloborus plumipes | reverse complement strand
TCCTAAAAATTTAGATTCATGTATGGAGACAGCCCTAAGCATGTAAAACACGAGACTCGAAACCGCATCATAATCACCACAAGAGGCCCAGCTAAGTTGATTGTTTCCAGGCGCTAATTTTCATTTTAGTTTACGAAGTTATGCGTATTCATAACTTAGAAAGAAAATTAAGCAAAGTTACGAAGAAAATTTCATTAACAATGTTGCTTTGTGTTGCAGTTGCTCCATGAGAATCGAGGGCGAAGGGAAAATATAATTAAGAGAAATTTCTCGATTCTAGATGATTATTCGGCACTTTTGGGAGGAAAGCGCCCGACTCACCAGATAACTTAATAAGAGCATCTTTTTCCGCAATCTATATTATTGGTGTTAAAATTTTGACGATAAGAGTGAGACAATTAGCACGAAATTTATGAACTTCACTGATGATATTAACCAGGGTAAGTGATTTAGAGCAAGTTGATAGAGTTAAATTCGTAAAGTAGAATTTTATTTGTGTTGTTTGGTTTTTAATGGCGAAAGATTTTTAGTGAGTTATTTTAGCCAGCAGACACTTTCAAGAAATCGAGTATTGCTTATTATTTCCTTTGCACTTGAAATTGTAGGGACAAGTGGATAAAGGTGATATGTGACAATTTTGGAAAAACCTACTTTTTACCTTGGATGAAGGTGAAAAGGCAATATTTTTCTTTTTGAAAGCTTTTTCTAGGAATTCAAAAAATTGTCACATAGCATCTTTATTCACTTGCACCTTCAATTGTGTTTGTGAGTTAACACAATTGAACACACACTGATTTGAATTTGGGTAAACCGGCGAAATTCAAAAGTCACATAGCACCTTTATCCATTTGCCCCTTTAATTGCATTCCTTTTTTTTTCCGAAACCACCTTTTAAGTTAGCAAACATACTGTTCAACCACCGATGAAATGAAAAGGAAAATATTTGGTTGTTAAGCACAAACGGACGCATTAATTACTTTACGGGGATACCACTTTGCCACACTCGAAACCGAAACATATCGAAATGAATTAAACGCAAAATTCAAACTCATCTAGCTACTTTACGCATTCTCTTCCAAGCCTGATTAAGACACAATCAGTTTAGCTGACCTTTAGCAAATTTTCCACATTAATCGGGACAATAGGTAGTGTCTGACTACCGAGGAGATAGAAAAGCTACCACCCAGCGTACGGGCGAAAATGTCTCATTTAAGAGTTTGCAATGTTTGCAACCCGATTATGTGTTCGCTTCTATATTCTGAGGTGGTCACGCTTGAAAAAAAATGGCAATGATAAGGTACAGTGATAAGATTTCAATGATTAACGGGAGCTTCTTCTTAATCCTATCACTTTTTTTAACGCCGCTTTAGGTATTCAGCTTTGGAGGGTTCCAGGAATAAAAAGCCGTTTTTGTTGAATCGAATTTATTCACCATAACATATCTTGAAGGTATGGGGACAAAGATTTTTTGTGGTTAATGCAAACTGTATACACATTGCATTTCTTTTATGAACTAAGCAGAAATATCTACTTATATTAAAAACTGAGTATCTTTCTAACTATCTTTCTTTCTATCTTTCTAACTATTTTTCTTTCTATGTCACGCTTCTTTCTCCTGAACGCCAATGACCTGAAAGTCGAACCAGGTACCGATATATAGGTAATTTTTCAGGCTTCATTAGTTTCAATTGATATAAGGTAAGTCGGGGGAAGACGCCAGTTTGATCATAATTCGTTTATGCGTCGTTTGATGGCAATACTGAGCCACTTTTGTGAAGTGTCTGGTCCGACATAGGATGTGGCTTCGCCATTTGTTTGAATTCATCGACTTTAATGGGCGTTATTTTGTATATCCTAAGCATGTAACGTGGTGAATACAACTTTTATAATATTCCGTTCCTCATACTTAAAGTTCATAAACGTATTTGCTATTTTGAGTAAGATGTTAGCAATATAAGTGAGTAGTGCTTTATGTTAGACACACGCTATATGAGAGGCGGGCCACAACAGTGCAGCAATAAAGAAATAAACGTGTGTGGCATCTTTCCCATATGGTTGGGGGAAGACGCCACATAGTACAGAAATGAGTGAAATGAGCTAAATTTTACTTATTTTTTGCTTTATAACACTGAATAATATCCTATAAAATGTAAAAGAAATGACTTGCATGTTTTTTTTTATGCTTTCCTTTAAGTCATTATAACTTGTAACGTGCCTCCACCAACACGGAACATGGGATTTACTGTCTAAAAGCAATTAGCCCTATTCCTCTGGTCGAAAAGTCAAAACCATCCGGACGTAAAATACAAACATCAGAAGTCTTAAGTAATTCCGAGAGGACATCAGCTATGCGGGAAAAGGTCCGAGTAAAGCTAGAAAAGACGGGTAAGGGAACACATAACAAGAAACCTTTGAAAGTACAGAAGAAAAAGAGACATGTCAGCTCGTCATCCTCAAGGGAAAAAATTCCACTAGATACGAGTGATGACAGTCTTGATGATGATAATAGTGACGATTTTTGTGCTGTGTGCAAAGGGTACTTTATGCTAAAAAAGGTCCCAAGTGTGACTGGATTCAGTGCATCTTATGCAACAAATGGTTGCATGAAAATTGTAACGATGATCACTTGCACTAATCGAAATGTTGTGTACGCTGCTATTATTTTTTTCCTACTAAATATGGCTGTTTTCTACAGTTATTATGTTCAAATTTAATTTTTTAATGTTTGACTAAATTTTTTATTTATTGGGGTGTTGCGGCATCTTCCCCCATAACTGGTGGCATCTTCCCCATATATATGGGGAAGATGCCACAAAAGAATGGTTTTTTTAATACATAAAATTTTTGACTTAATTTTCGACTTTGAAGAGCATTCATTGGTGATTAAAAATAATTAAACATTGAAAAATAAAGTATATTTGTTTGAAAGAACTTGTTATTTCAATTTCCAACGTAATCATCGAAAATTCCTTAACTGTGGCATCTTCCCCCGATTTACCTTAATTATACGATTTTAATTAGCGAAGATATCAATTAATAAGTAGTCAAGTTTAAAGCGATTAAGCCTAATAAATGATTAAATATGAAATCCATTCTTGCAAACCGTCGTTACTATGAAACAGTAATAACAATGATAATGAGAATTTTGAATGAAGGCTTAACTAAATCAAACACGAAACTCATAAGCGGGCCACTTACGTAGAATTTTTATCGCTAGCTACTTGTAATATTTTGAAACCTTCATTTGTTGAAAAGCCATCTACTTATATTAAAAACTGAGTGTCTATGTCTGCTTTTTTTTCTTTGAGCGAGCTGAACTTACTGAAACTCTACTCACCATCTTGAAGGCGCGTAGCATCTCAATAATTCGAATGATTTTTTATATAGGAAAAAAGTAAAGGCGTGAAGCGCCTGTTAACGAGCCGCCTTGGCGGGGAGTAGTTTCTTGAAAATTTCCTCACTACTTTAAAGGCACGGAGTGCCCGTGCAACGCCGGGCCACGTGCGTGGTATGTCTTGAAATCGAATGAACATTAAATTCTATCAAATAATATAACTTCAGAATGAGTTAAAAGTTAGAGAAGGGAGACGTTATGCATCAACATGCCGCAGGAAGCTAATCTAGCTGCCCTGGCAGCTAGTATACTTATATTAAAAACTGAGTATCTTTCTATCTTTCTTTCTATCTATGTCACGCTTCTTTCTCCTGAACGCCAATGAACTGAAAGTCGAACCAGGTACCGATAGATAGGTAATTTTTCAGGCTTCATTAGTTTCAATTTATATAATTATACGATTTTAATTAGCGAACATATCAATTAATAAGCAGTCAAATTTAAAGCGATTAAGCCTAATAAATGATTAAATATGAAATCCATTGTTGAAACGTGGTTGCTATGAAACAGTGATAACAATGATAATGAGAATTTTGAATAAAGGCTTAACTAAATCAAACACGAAACTCATAAGCGGGCCATTTGCATAGTATTTTTACCGCTAGCTTATTGTAATATTTTGAAACATTCATTTGTTGAAAAGCCATCTACTTATATTAAAAACTAAGTATTTATGTCTGCTTTTTTCCTTTGAGCGAGCTGAACTTACTGAAACTTTCCTCACCATCTTGAAAGCGCGAAGCATCTCAATAATTCGAATGATTTTTTTATATAGGAAAAAAGTAAAAGCGTGAAGCGTCTGTTAGCGAGCCGCTTGGCTGGGAGTAGTTTCTTGAAATTTTCTTCACTACTTTCAAGGCACGAAGTGCCCGTGCAACGCCGGGAAACGTGCGTGGTATGTCTTGAAATCGAATGAGCATTAAATTATATCAAATAATATAACTTCAGAATGAGGTAAAAGTTAGAGAGGGGGGACGTTATGCATCAACATGCCGCAGGAAGCTAATCTAGCTGCCCTGGCAGCTAGTTTTATACTAAAGCATGATTGAAGAGTTGAGTACAACTTGCAATTTAGTCAGCATCACAAAAAAAATGGTTGCAAGCCTACAGTGAAGTAACTTCAATAACGTTTTTTTTTTTTTTTTTTTTTTTCGAAATTGAAAGTTCTAACTGAGTCTGAACCGTGAATTTTATACATTTTGAGAAAAGCTCATTCCTAAAAACAATATACTTTAATTAAGTCCTTCGCATGCTTTTATGCTTTCGGTTTCCTTTTGAAAAAATGTTCATAAAAGATTTTGAATTAATTTTGTAACTGAATTTTTTTTGGCAGTAAACACAAAAGTTCGTCAATCATGTGCGACATGCTCCTTTTATAATACAGCAAAGATATGTATTATTGTTTTTCTCCTGAAATTAGAACGTCAAAGAACGAGAAATAAATAACAAAGCAAAGCACCAGGACACAAAAACTGCCCGAACATTTCCGTCTGTTTGTTTGTACTTTCATCATTCGCTCTTTTCCGAACTGAACAGGGATCCCGAATCGACAAAACTCCAGGAAATATTTATCAGATAAAACAGCTCCATCATCCTAATACTAGCAGAGAGATGAAAACAATCAAAAGTCCTTTTGTGACTTGAGGTCCCGAAATTGAAAATCTTTTGTTGATAGATTGCCTTGATATAGCCTGAGAGCGAAAGCAGGTGCTCGATAACTAGTTGGCCAGAGGATGTGGTGGGAGAGGAAAAATAGGAGGGAATCGTCAATAGTAAGCCTGAATTAATTGTGGCATTTTTTTTCCCGTATTTGAAGCAATCCTTTCTTTGGGATAGACTACATTGTTGAAAGATGAAGAATATTTTTTGCACATTTCAACCAGTTTTAAACGTTAGATATAGTAATAATGTAGGGAAAACTAGAAATCAGGAGAAAAAAATGTGATAATAACAGATATAATTCAAAACAAACACATGTATTGATTCCTTTGCTCCATATCGTTTTTGAGGTATATGTTTTGAGACTTCATGACCCGTATTTTCATTAAATGCATTAATGGGTCTTTGGTTTGAACGCAATCAAGGCATGCGTGCCTTGATAGTAATAGCGTTAATAGAGGATATGTCTTTTTTTAGCAATGTTGAATTTAAAAAAAAACGTCATGGGGTGATCAAAATTTTGGTACATGGCGTTTGAAGAATTGCTGTCCTAAAAACTGTTTGAAGTAGATGTATGACAAATAAAAAAACACAAAAATAAACAAGGAAAACATCGGCTTTATATTTACGTCATTTTCTCTGTGGGCATTTATATGAACTTCGTACGTTACACGTTACATAAATGGAGCTTTTTCAAAGTGAGTTTTGGATGGCATATACTACGTGTTCGTTGCTTATAAATTTGCTTTATCTATATTTCAATGAAATTTAAAATTTAATAAATAACATTTCAGAAGCAGTTTTCCAAAGGAAGGTTTCTAGTGTATCCTCGAGCATATTTTACGACAAAATCATTAAACTTATAAAAAGAAACAAAAAAAAAAGGTCCGAAAGTGAAAAAATGTAGTTATTGCATGTTTATCTTTAAAAGGTTGCAGACACCCAGATAAACTTTTTTTTAATTTCCTCCCCCCCCCCCCCCGCCATCGTAACTTTTGGTCCTAAGGCACTTGCGAGCATACCACTTAACATGGGAAATAAATTTCCTATTCTTGCATTAAAGAGTCCATCCCCCCCCCCCCCTCCCAAAAAAAAAAGTTTTTTTCAGAACCCTCTTGTGCTTTATATTTTTATTTTTACTCCCTCTTTTTATTTTATTTATTTTTAAATATTGTTTATTTATTTATTTTAGTATATTGTTTTTCATATTATTTTGTTTATTTTTAACAAAATAATATGAAAAACAGAAATCAGGAGAAAAATTGTTTTTTTTATTTCATTTATAACTATTATTTTTTAATAAATTATTAAGTTTTTAAAAGTTTGAATTATGCACCCAAAATAGAATCGCTTTTTTTCCCTTTCAGATATTCCAAGCCCACACACACGCAGACACAAAAAAAGTAAATAAATAAATAAATAGTAATAGAGAAATAAAAGCAATAATTTAAATTTAAAAAATGAATTAATGAATAATTTTTATTAAAAAAATCCGTAAATAATTTAAATTAAAAAATAATTTAAATGAAAAATCAATAAATAAATTAGTTAACACCCCCCAAAAAATTTGATGGCGCAACTTGCGCCATAATCCCCCCCCGGGGGGCACCCTTGCCACGAAGGGCCAGCGAGAGTTTATGTCAGTTAAGCGGAAACTAGTTCGCAGGATCTTTTGAAGTACCGCTCAGAAAAATAGTAGTAAATTTTTAGTTTAGTTAGAGTTTTATGGAAGAGGCAATGCAGCAAAAAAAAAAAAAAAAAAAAAGACAAAAGGCCAGTTTTGGCTTCCTGCGCGCCTGTCGCATGACCCTTATGCCTCCTTCCTCCCGAACCAAGTTACAATTTAGTTTCTGAGCGATCCGCTAGTAGTCGACTATGCTGAAATCTTCAGAAGCATTTTGGGAGAAGGGGAAACGTGTCAAATCCCTCCCCGTCTTTCGGAAATTACGGTATTTAATGTGTTTGATGAACGGCTTTTGCGTTTTTAACTTTCTTCTATATCTAATATATAGAAGAGTGATTCCATACCAACTCACCAGAAAAAAGAAAAGTTGGTCGCACGACCAACTCGGATTTTTTTTTTTTAATTTGGCACACATGTTGATCATGTAGAGGCATGGAAAAGTCCAAATTATTCGGTTTCTGTTCCACTTATTTTCTGAGATACATGCCCTCAAAGTTTGTCCGCCACGTCAAAATACTAAAAAAGTGATGTTATTTAATCATTTTTTATAAAAAATCGTACTCATGCAAAATAAAAGTGTTAGATATCTATGGAAACTAATTACTCCAGACATTCAGAAAAAAATACTAGAACGTTCATAATGAAAATTGCTCAGGTACAGGGCTCTTTGAAAATGTAATCACAAAAACTCGATTTTGCAGATTTTGCTAAAATTGAGGAATTTATTCCAAAAAAAGGAAGACATAACCAAAGGTTTACTCACTTTCTGGTAGTGTACAGATGTTTACTATAAATGGTTACACAATGCATAACTTGGATTTCTCACTCCCTGGAAATATTTAAGCTTAAAGATAAGCCATAAGGCAAAAACACGCGTTTTTGGCCATCTTGGCAGCCATTTTTCTCATAAAGGGGGAGCAGTAGAAACTTTAATTTTTTTTTAAAACAAGCCACTGATATGTTAGCTATTCACAGGAAAAGAGTTTACTTTTGGTTATTTCTTCCATTAAGAGATATCCTGCTGACAGTAAATGCATGTTTTTCGCGACGACCATATGCTTTTGTTCCCCCTCTCATGGACTTAAAATTAATGAAACCAAAAAATAATGATATATTTATTAATAGCTGTATTATCTACCCAATATGTCATGAAATTTAATTTATTAAATCATTGAACAATAAATTAGATAATTGATGAAAACAAGAAATAGTATTTCTCTGATGCCTGAGCATTATGCATTCATAATTATGAAGCACTAAATACTTTCTTGAGAAATTAATTAACATAAAGGAGCTCTAAATATATATTCAGTCGACGCTCGTTATAGCGACCACACGTTATAAAGACCATCCTAATATAACGACCGGTCAGAAAACCCCCAACTGTATCCCAATATACTCTATGTTCTACCTCTTATAGCGACCACTCGTTATAAAGACCGTTTTCTGTATTACGGAGACGGTCGTTATATCGAGCGTCGACTATTATAAGCAATACCCAATCTTGTGTTTGGGATACTCCTGTTTTTAATTGCAGAATTTCTTGAATGTCACATGAATATCAGGAAAATAAATGAGGTCTTTTCGTTTGATGTAGGATATTTTATGACAAATTTCATTTGATGGACTACTAACTGAGCATGGTGATAAAGAGCTATTAATTTCAGCATCGAATTCCATTTTACTTTATTAACAGTTAAATATTTACAAAATAATTAAATAGATAATTTAGTATAAAGCCATGCTTGAAGAATTAAAATTAGTGCAAGTAATTTATTCCCATACTGATCTTCACAAAATTGACATGTGTTGAGCACTGATAAGAACTGACAAGAATAAGTTTACTCATTAAAATACTAGTTCACAGATACTATAAAGCATTCATTCTATTTTCTACAAAATAATACTGCAACAAAGAACAAGGGTATCCTCCTGTTTATAGCCATCAATCAGGAACATCCCAATCACAAGATTGGGTACTGCTTATGAGATAAATATTCGAAGCTCCTTTATTTTAATTGATTTTTCAAGAAATTCTTTAGTACTTACCCCTTTATATCCTTGTTCTTTGTTGCAGTATTATTTTGTAGAAAATACAATGTATGCTTTATAGTATCTGTGAACTAGTATTTTAGTGAGTAAACTTATTCTTGTCAGTTCTTATCAGTGCTCAACACATGTCAGTTTTGTAAAGATCAGTATGGGAATAAATTAGTTGCACTAATTTTAATTCTTCAAGCATGGCTTTATATTAAATTATTTATTTAATTATTTTGTAAATATTTAACTGTTACTAAGGTAAAATGGAATTCGATGCTAAAATTAATAGCTCTTTATCACCATGCTCAGTCAGTAGCAAATCAAATGAAATTTGTCATAAAATATCCTACATCAAACGAAAAGACATCATTTATTTTCCTGATATTCATGTGATATTCAAGAAATTCTGCAATTAAAAGCAGGAATATCCCAATCACAAGATTGGGTATTGCTTATAATTTAAATATTTAGAGCTCCTTTATGTTAATTAATTTCTCAAGAAAGTATTTAGTACTTTATATTTATGAATGCATAACGATCAGGCATCAGAGAAATACTATTTCTTGTTTTCATCAATTATCTAATTTACTGTTCAATGATTTAATAAATTAAATTTCATGACATATTGGGTAGATAATACAGCTATTAATAAATATATCATTATTCTTTGGTTTAATTAATTTTAAGTCCATTAGAGGGGGAACAAAAGCATGTGGTCGTCGCGAAAAACATGCATATACTGTCAGCAGGATATCTCTTAATGGAAGAAATAACCAAGAGTAAACTCTTTTCCTGTGAATAGCTAACATATCAGTGGCTTGTTTAAAAAAAAATTAAAGTTTCTACTGCTACCCCTTTATGAGAAAAATGGCTGCCAAGATGGCCAAAAACGCATGTTTTTGCCTTATGGCTTATCTTTAAGCTTAAATATTTCCAAAAAGGAGTGAGAATTTGCAATTTGCATGTCAATATCTTGACGGGGGGTGGAGCAATCGCACGTGTTTTGCGCGTAGATGATTGCTATATCTCAGAAAGTAACTGGCGGAATCAAACGAAAATTAGTCCATAGGTAGACCCTACTGAGTAAAGATGCTTATTTAATTTGCGTGTTGATATCTCGAAGGGGGGTGGAGAAATCGCACATGTTCTGCGCGGGGGTGTTTGCTATATCTCAGGAAGTAACCGGCGGAATCAAACGAAAATTGGTCCATAGGTAGACCCTACTGAGTACAGGTGCTGATTCAATTTGTGTGTCAATATCTCAAAGGGAGTGGAGCAATCAAAAGTGCTTATTTTGTCATTGCACCTACTGTATCTCGAGAAATAACGCTGCGGTTTGAACGAAATTTGAAATCACACTAATCCAATATGGAAGCAAGCATCGATTAAATTTTGGCGCCAATCACCCCAGGTGGAGGGTTGGGTGATTTTTGCACTTAGTCAACAATGCGAAAAATTAATTCATTAAAAAATCGCTTTCGCGCTATTTAATTATCAAAACATCTGAAAACTTTCAATATGATTTGAAAATTTTAACTGTTGCCAATTTCTTTTTACTAACAAATAAAATGTTTGCAATTAATCTAAACAAGGCTTTTGCAATGATTTCCAATTTCGCTCATTGATTCTGCATTTGCAGGGTTATTACGATAATTTGGAAGTTGGAGCTGTCTCCAATTATTCGGGCGAGTACGTATTTTATTTTGTAACCGGATTTCATACGATAGATATAGAAGAAAGTTTCGTGACGGCCACGACAGCTAGTTTTGGTGTGATTTCCACTGGATTTTTACCGTTTATCTCCCTCTGAAAGTATTCGAAATGACGGGCCTGATCGAAGATACCGGGTTTGGGAGTTGGGTGATTGAGGGGAGAGGTGGCCATTGGTCCCCTTGGCTTTCGAAAATTAATGCGTTTACATACAAGTGAACGTTGTTTTTTTGCGATATTTTGATGATATTTACTTTGTATTCATTGCCGTCTTTCCAAAAACCATTTGAAGTTAATGTAAGAATTCAGATTGAGTTTCAATTTGTTTAGAAAAACAGCAATAGATGGCAGCACCATTCATTGCTCAAGACTCCTTTGTAAACCCCTTTTAATCTTGTTGAAAAACCCCATATTATTTGAATTAGGGAGGGCCGGGCCGGGCCGCATTTGATGTTTTCAAAACTCTCCCAGAAAACCCTTCGCATATTTTTTTTTCGCTAAAAAAAAGGTAATTTTCGTTTTTTATTTACATGGAAAATGGAATTATTATTTCATAATTGTACAAGATTAGTGCTTTATATTATTGCACAACCTATTTTTATTGGAACTCATTGATAACATCATTTTGAAAAAAATAATGCAGTGCCTTTCCTTCGCATTTTGAATACCGCAAGCAAAACCACAAATTCTTTAAACTTGAAACTACCAAACACTGCATTTAAAAATTTTATGAGTTATACATTGTAATTTTCCCCTTTATTTTACAGAAAGGTGCATGAACTCTTGGAAGGACGGCAACAGGTTCACGTAGCGGGCGGCTGTCCTCTTGGGGGAGAGCTTTAAATTTTCACAATTGAATATTTAAAAAACAATTAAAATTTATTCCCTCTATCTACATTGAAAATAGAGTGGAATTGGTAAGTTAGACAGCAAAAAATTGTTCAGCTCGATGGTAATTACCTTTGTCATGAGGTCAGCCAAAGCTTCACCCTCTCATTAGAATAACCTAATGCAACGAAAATCAATTGAATATCGAATGAAATTAAATTGGTTTTGAGAACGAGAAATGTGTATAGAAAAATCCTTCCTGAAACAAAAGTCTGGATACAGTCCTGATTTAAATCACTCTTTGGTGTAAAAATTGTTTTTGCATACCGTCATCATAGATCGGACCCTTTAATAATGCAAAAGATAAACATCCATAATTGTTTGTGAAAAAATATTGGCGTTCTTGTTCAGAAAAAGAAAAATTATGTATGATGTAATTTCATAGTACATAGCTTATTATACAGGGTGTCCACTCCAATCGTGGACCAATAGCTAACTTCTAAACCGTTAGAGATAAGCATATAGTTGATTTAGGAAAAAATCTCCAAATTATGAAAGGAATTTTGGGTCTATTCAATGTTTTTCAAAAAATCAAATTTTGAAAGAGTTACGAAATTTAAATTTTTATACAGCCCCCCAGTCCTATCAATCATATTTAGTAAAACATTCTTGACACTGTAACGTTTAAAACTAAAAAAAAAATCACTCCTCTACCACAAAAATTGACCGAGTTATGACGTTTTGAAAAATCAAGATTTTGCATTATTTCATGACGTTATCGAGCGATCGCTTAAGGGACCTTATGCGAAATCCTTCAAAATCTTGATTTTTCAAAACGTCATAACTCGGTCAATTTTTGTGGTAGAGGAGTGATTTTTTTTTAGTTTTAAACGTTACAGTGTCAAGAATGTTTTACTAAATATGATTGATAGGACTGGGGGGCTGTATAAAAATTTAAATTTCGTAACTCTTTCAAAATTTGATTTTTTGAAAAACATTGAATAGACCCAAAATTCCTTTCAAAATTTGGAGATTTTTTCCTAAATCAACTATATGCTTATCTCTAACGGTTTAGAAGTTAGCTATTGGTCCACGATTGGAGTGGACACCCTGTATAAGAAGAACAAAATAAATTCTTTTGAAAAAAATTAAACCATACTACGGAGTGATTCAAACAAGACTCGATCACCGAATATGCTCAATGAATAACGGGCATCAAAGTGCAGCAGAGGTTCCAAAAAACTGTAAAATGCTCAGTATAAACTAAAATTAGCAGTAATAATATACTGTGAATGTACAGTTTATTCCCGTGCATTTTAGTTTTAGACTGAAACCGCTGCTGCCATTATTATGCTGAACAATAACAGCTTTATTTTTCCGGTGCGAGAACCTTTTCATGCGTTCTTTGTCTTACGTATTTAAAGATACTAGGTTCAAAATGTACTGTTAGAAGGGAAAGCTCCCGAATCTTTCCCTCTAATACAGCCAAACAGTCTAATACAGTAACAAAAACCAGGCTGAGAACCGGCCATCACAGGGGCATGAAGATTGATGGAGAGGGTAGAAATGTATATAGAAACTGCTGTAATTGCCCAGATACAAAGCTTACACCTTGTCATATCTTTGAGTATCCAGCAATAAGTGCGAACCTGAGAGAAATTGGTGTATTGCCGTCACTTGTAGACCTTTATGACGATAACATCCAACAAATCGCAAAAGCAGTTATCAGGATCCATGGAGTTATTTAGTTCGGCTAAGTCATAGACACGACAAAAAAAAAAAAAAAAAAAAAAAGCCAAAGATAGCTAAAATTGCATTTTCAGAGCTTCGATGTTTACTAGTTTCCAGGATGAGTAGCCAAACCTTCTTCCTTCTCCTAAACCAGGGGTGGCCAACCTTTTTGGAAAGCGTGACACTTCCTGGAGGAAAAAAGCTCTGCTTGTCACTTTTAGTGTTTTCAACATACTGAAAAAAAAATTTAAACTAGGAGGGGGATTATTTATGGGCGGATAAAGCGATTTTTTTCTCAAATTGAACTTTTTTTCTACATAAATCCAAATAGTAGAGAATCTAAGCATTTTAATAGCTCGTCGATTTAGAACTCTAACAAAATACCGTCATTAGTTTGTAAAAAGTACACTACAGGGTCAGTAACAGAAGTCCTTTGAAGAAATAACATCGTGATGGATAATATGTATTTGATAAAAGAATTGTTTTCTTCTTAGTTAATTTTTAAGGAACGCAAGTTGTTATGCTGCCAACTATTCAAGCAACTGCAGATCCAGCTTTTGGTTTAAGAGGAGGCTCTTTTCGGAAAGGTTGGGGCCAAAGTGCAATTTTTGTGCGAAAATGCAGGGTGTTTGGCGATTTTTTCGAAAATAAATTATAAAACTGCAGTTTTAGCTATATTTGGTTGTTTCAGGGAGGGGTCATGATTCCCACTTTGGATACGTACCGACATTCAAGGCATCTGTGCCAAAACTTATCTCCCCCCTCCCCCCCCTTTTTTTTTTGAATTTCCTACACAGCAGGCTGAGAGGCAACTTATCGTTCACCATATTTTTGACCGACAATATATTAATCATAATGTTCATCATTATTACATGCAAATTAATTATAAGTAGGATTAAAAAAGTTTTCTCAAAGAGTAAGTAGAGGACTCAACTAAACCTGAAAGCGGTATCATGTTTTCGATTTTTAAAAAATTTCAATACGCCTTCACGTGTCACTCTTAATACCCTGCCGTGCCACCCTGTGGCACGCTTGCCGCGGGTTGGCCACCCCTGTCCTAAACCAACCTCCTCCATTTCCTTAATGTCACGTACAATAGAAATTTCCATGGGAGAGCTCCATTATTTCTTCTTCCCAAAGATTCCCGTAAAAAAAAAAAAATTTCGATCGGGGACTCCCTTCTTTTTTTTTTCAAAAAAAAAAAAAAAAATGTTATTTTTATTAATGGATTTTTCTCAACGGGTAAGTATTCTTAGTTACCAACCATTTCTGTGAGTAAGGCGACATGATACTGATGGACCTTCATCCATGGTCAAAAGTAAGTTTCGAAAATTGTCACATATCACCTTTATCCACTTGCCCCTTCTTAATCTGTACCATGTTGACTGCCCAACTACGAGATGATTCGTAGCATGTCATTTTCAGCTGACAAAATCGACTTTGAGTTAGCTCGTAGATGATAGATTTGAGGTTTTATACAGATTTGTGAATTTACGTGTAGTACACCTACATTTATATGGATATTTGGTTTCTGAGTAGGCACTAAGACATCAAAACTGCCTGACAGGTACATTGTTTTTAAAACAGTTCCTTTTTTGAATCGCCAGTAGTTGTTTCCATATAAAAAATACCAACATGCATGGGTTGTACACACATACACAATTATATGTCCATACTTACATACAGAGGTATCGGTAACGGTGACAGTGCTGCGAGTTTAATTGCTTTTCCAATCTCAAAAATACCAAAAGCGTCTAAAAATAAAATTTCAACAGTGAAAGTAATAAAGCTAACATAAAAACAAAAAAATATTAAGAAAAAGTTAGCAGTTATAGAAAAATCAAAAGGTTACAAAGAGTAACATCATAAATTAAAAGCATAAATAGAAAATAAATATGTCAGGAATGAAACAAATACAAAGTGTACAACGAACAAATAATTTTAACATTGTTAAATATAAATTGCAAAATGAATTTTAAGAACATTCTTGGGAAAAGCAAAACATTTCTTCGCCAATGTATTATTTTTGGCTATAAGATGCTAAGAGATCATACTGTCGTAACGAACCGCTAGCTACACATCACCCTCTGGTTTCTCAAAATCTGTTTCGGTGCAGAGTAAAATTCTTACTTCTAATGAATAATTATTCTCAGTAAGAAACACGAGGAAAATGATACTAATGAGGGAGGAGGTGGGTTTCGAAATGAGTAATATTTTTGCCGCCAAAATGAAAATGTAGATGAAATTCTACATTGCTGACACCTGATTGCAAAACTTACTTCAGCTTCATCGGACAAATTAAAAAAAAAAAATCCTGATGAACTTGGAGCAAAGATTACTACCCAATATGAACTCTTGATGAGGGCTTCTCATTTTTATGAGAGCCCTCTTTTTATTTCTGTTAATAAGGGTGACAGGGTGGCATAGCGGTAAGGTGAAGACAGTAGGATCAAAAGATACTTAGGATGCTTAGTTGAGGCAGCAGCAAGAAAGTCCTCTGGAAAAGGGACTGGATACATTTCGTCTCCTTCAGTACCTTTTCGAAACAAAAGTTTCAGTAACCCACATGTATTGCGAAGGTTTGTCATTTAATGAGTTTACATTAAAAACCAATAGGCAAATTAAATTTAAACCTAATAAGCAAATTAAATTGATAAGTGCGGCTGCGGGGTTATCAAGTATTAAGTGCCAAGAGGTACGGGTCACATGGGCACACGTTCGAGTCTTGAACCCCAACTAAAGTCAGTACTTTAAAGATGCCGAGAAAATTGTTAGTGCTCACGCGTTAAAATTATGCCGCAGCTAAGATTCATCGTTTCTTAGATTTCGGTTAAGGTTAAAGTGTAGCACATGGAATTTAATGAGTATGTACATGACTTGGATGGAATATCTCGGATAAATCAAACTCCTAGTGCAATTTGTATCTATAGACACCAGGTGTCTTCAACTAGTGGAAAACTGCAAATTAAAATACTCAAATGGAAAAGGCAACGATTAATAAAGATGCGGCATAAAGGAATATTTGCAGCGTGAAGTTCAAAACATAAAGAGTAAACTGGCTACCCTATCAAAAAAAACACACACACACACACACACACACACACACACACACACACACACACACACACACACCAAACATATATTGACAAATTAAATAACTGAATAAAAATCGTACGTTAGAACAAATTATACAGAACAAACGAAACCAATTTCACATAATTTTATGTACTTAAATATTATAAGGGATGATAAGAGGAGTGAAGTAACTGGAAAAGAATTTTTCAAAAACTACTTTTTTTTTTATTTTATGCAAAAAAAAAAAAAAAAAAAAGAACACACTAGTGCACCATTTAAGAAGCGGTCACTGTCAGAAACAAACTCTATCAGAATCATCTCAAACATCAGATTTCCGAAGAGTAAAAACATCCTAACATGTTTATACATGTCCCTCCACAGAAGGCAGCAAATTGATGTGAGGGCGTACACAGAAGCATCCAGGAATGAAGAATGGCAGAGCAAATAAGGGGGCGCATCCTCCTAGGGCGCAGGCGATCTTCCCCGGCTGCTGTTCCATTCATCACGTGACCCCTTCGGCAAATTCACCTGTCATAGCACACATCGGTCCTGATCCGTCAAAGGGCGTCCGCCCACCAGGGTGTACGAGCGATTCCTTTTCTTTTTTTCTTTTTTGCCCTTTTATAGGTAAATTATAGGACATGGTGGGTTCTGACATTCGTTCAAGAGGAAGTTGGTTTTTCAATCACGCGTCCTCGGTGGAATGAATGGGCAGTAAATCTCATTTATATGCAGTTCTTCTCGTCAAGTAAAATGAAGTACCCCCATTAAGTCGTGAAATGCTTTGCAGTCTTAGACCACGTTTAACCCGAAGAGACATAGAAAGTCTTTGTTTTTTTTTTCCCCTGTATCCTTTCTGCAATTGTTTCTTTAAGATACTGCAATTAGTATTTCGAGGATGAAATGATTTCTGAACTGCTGCATACATGAAAATTCTCTGACGTTCAAATAAAATCAATTCGAAATCTTCAATGACAGTTGATAATCTGAGCATATTGGTCCAGCTTCTCATCAAATCCCCCCCCCCCCCCCATTCCTTTTATCCATCAGTTTTAATTCCTTCAGAACGGGACATGAAAATTCATATGATATTTTTCAAGCAAGATAACACTAACACTTGTAAATACTCTGAAAAATAATACGCATAACATGGCTCGTCAAAATTTAAAATCAATTCGAAACCTTCAATGGCAGTCAAATACTCAAAAAAAATGGTGAAGTTTCTCATCATATTCGTCCAATTACTTTGGTAGATCGCATTTTGCTCTTTCAGAACGAGATTTGAAAATCTATATGATATTTCACATGCAAGATATCATTTACATTTATAAATATTCCAAGAAATCCTATGTGGCACGCAAAAAATAATCCCTTGTTTCTTATATTTCCTAACTTTGTCGGATTCTAACATAATATTAATTACATCGAATATCTTTATTTAAAGTTTCTTTTTTTTTTTTTGTTTCATAAGATTTCTAAGAAAGTATCTTAAATACATAACTTGTTCTAAAAATTCGAAAAATAGTCGTATTTACCAGTGTTTCATCATTTAATTATTACGTATGATATACATGACTAATATTTTTTTTATGCACGACATTTTCCACTACGGAAGTTTAGATAATTAGCGCGCGCATAATTTAGTTGACATGTCATTTTGAAGCTAATTATACACGTAACTATATTTTCGAATAAAAATATTTAAAGAGTATTCATTTTAAGATACTTGAGACTTTGCGTTAGTTAAGAATAAATGACATCGAAAATATCGTTCAGGATTTTGCAATAAAAAAAAAAGAAAGGAAAGGAAATGCGGGTTTAACAAACATTTTGATGTTTTTTAGAAAAACTTAGTGACTGTTGTCTTCATAGTCTGTTATCTTCATTCTAGTTTTCATTCTCTTCACTATTTAGCATCGATAACAAACTTAAAAGAAAAGAAAAAAAAAAAAACTTCTTTAAACCTGCTCACTATTGAAGTTTTAAGTAAAGAACTGCTATCAATCAGTTTCAAACGTACTAAAGAAGTTTAAAAAAAAAAAAAGAAAAATAAACAATGAATATCGAAGTATTGAGCATGCCATAGGGACTCTAGCCATAAGAAGTTCAGCACTGACATTGGGCTTTTCGACATCCTATCTTAGATTAAGTTAAATTTTAATGTCAAAATGAGCATGCACCTCCAACATTCAAAGTTATTACTCCCCTTTTGTTTACCTTGAAGTTTGAACAAACTCTATATCACGTTTTGAAATTATCTTTATCTCAAAGATTAACTCACGTTAACCACTCCATCATTCCTTCTTCATATAAAATCTCGGATTCCCTTAGTCATGTCTTTTTCTGAGAGAAACCGTTTCCGAGCAAAATGTTGTTGATGGTCTCGGAAAACTTTCTCTTACTGCAAACAAATATCGTTCATCACATCTCAGATAAAGACAAGTTTTGTGAACAAATTTTACTTTGCAAAATAAACTCATTTTTCCAGCAGTTGCAAAGAAATAGGATTTTGTTTACTTACTAGTTGCATTCCCTTGTTTTCAAGACTTATTACGCTTTTTCCGAAAGAAAAACATTTTAAAGCCTTCCGAAATATTTTTTGACGGAAAATAATCATCTTTGTTTTTAAAAAAATACGTTTTTCGAATGCGTATTATTTTGTGTAAGATTTACTTTTGAAATATGGATGGGATATACAGAGAAAAATTTGAGCAATCCAACTGATGTATGCTTTTCTGTGTATAATACCACTTAAATTGGCATGAATTCCCTGCATTGATAAATAAAGGTAATTTTATATTGCATGTTTGTGTACTTCTGCTACGATAAAAATCAAATTGATCATTATATTTAGTTTTACTCCTTTTAAAACAATCTTTCGAGTTAACTTTCTAAGCAGTGTCGAGGTAAAAATAGCAGAATATTTTACTTATTTAATAATAAAAAAAACTTATACAGATTTCGCTGATATCATTTTTATATAACAATGAACAACATAGTTGTACAATTATATAACACAATTATATAACATTGAATGAAAAGAAAAGAAAATTGAGCTATTTTCAAAATTTAACATACTTGCATTCATGTTTGTGTACCTCTGCCTACGTCTGATGCTCCGATAAAATCAAATTTATCATTATTTTTAGTTTTACTCCTTTTAAAATACTCTTTTGAGTTAACTATCTAAGCAGCGTAGAGGTAAAAATAGCAAAATATTTTACTTATTTTTAAATCAAATTGATCATTATTTTTAGTTTTACTCCTTTTAAAATAGTCTTTTGAGTTAACTTTCTAAGCAGCGTAGAGGTAAAAATAGCAAAATAATTTACTTATTTTTAAATCAAATTGATCTTAGTTTTACTCCTTTTAAAACAGTCTTTTGAGTTTACTTTCTAAGCAGCGTAGAGGTAAAAATGGCAAAATAATTTACTTATTTTTAAATGAAATTAATCATTATTTTTAGTTTTACTCCTTTTAAAACAGTCTTTTGAGTTAACTTTCTAAGCAGCGTAGAGGTAAAAATAGCAAAATAATTTACTTATTTTTAAATCAAATTTATCATTATTTTTAGTTTTGCTTCTTTTAAAACAGTCTTTTGAGTTGTTTGAGAACTTTCTAAGCAGCGTAGAGGTAAAAATAGCAAAATAATTTAATTATTTTTAAATCAAATTGATCATTATTTTTAGTTTTACTCCTTTTAAAACAGTCTTTTGAATTAACTTTCTAAGCAGCGTAGAGGTAAAAATAGCAAAATATTTTACTTATTTTTTAAATACTTGCACAGATTTCGCTGATATTTTTAAAACTCAACATACTTGGGCAGTTTTCTTTTAATAAAATACCTTTAATTATATACGATTGAACGAAAAACAAAGAAAATTGAGTTGTTTTCAAAATTTAACATACTTACATTCATATTCAGAGCCATATTATATTTCAAATTGTGGCTAAGATTTTAAAACGGCATTCGCACTTTGAATAAAAGAAATATTCTTGTCTTCCATAGCTTGGTTGAATAAAGGTATGCTTTTCTTTAGTAAGCTTGAAGAAGAACTTATGTAGCTTAATGCTTTATCCCGAATCTGACGAGGGTGAAAGTTACTGACAAAATTAGCACATGGGCTGTATCTGGCACTGGCCATTTCATATTTTACGTTATTTTATTCGAAATTCCCACCTGAGTTCCGTACTAGTAAAAACAGATAAACATCGTTATTAGTTAACTCTTACTTGCCATAAATGGCCCAACTGTGCAACAGTTTCATTATATGAACCAACATTTGTAGTATAAAATAGTTATTTGGTGAGGAAAACCTAATCTTTTGAGTTTTTAATTTCCAAACTGAATGTTTAGCCGTTTTGTATGTTTCTATGACAGTTGGACTTAATTTAATTTAAATGACCCTAACAAATCATCGTAATCCTGTCGAAACATCAAATACAAAAAGTAATTCATTTTTTTTATAGAGTCATGAGTTTCTTAAATGTAATTTTTAATAACAAACATTTAAATTAAACTTAGGTTTGCAAATAATAATAATAATAATAATTCGTACACTCCCACCGAAAAAGATGAAGAATATAAAGAAATTCATTTCAATTTATTTCATTGTAAAGTAATTTTGGAAAAAACAGCTAATATCAATGAAAACCGATCTCACATCTATGTATCCTTGAACATAAATGTTAACTGCTATGCTTGATTTACGATATTTTGATTCGCACTGCTTTGTCAGTTTAGCATTTTTATTTCAATTCAAAACATGCGCATTAATCTTCAGAAATGTTATAAATACATTCATAATACATTAGCCCTTCACCGTTGCATGTACTCCCAATTATATCAACTGCGTTATTTGGGTGGAAAAGGAATATTCAGAGGGGAGGAGATCGTAATCCCAAGAAATGCAGGGAACCGCCTGGATATGTTCTATTTATCACTTGACCCGAGTTCACCTGTCATGGAGCATATTGCTTCCTATTCGTCAAATAAATCCCCCCATTTTCGTATGGAAATGCTTTCCGCTTTTATGAATATATTGTCATGAGCGGCTGATTTCGTCTGCCTCTGGAATAAAAAAATCAATTTAGCGGGTAGAAAATAGCAAATAATATTTTTTTTTTCATTATTTAAGTACACTCAGGAAAAATATTAAAATATTTTTCATTCTTAAAAATTTACGAGTTGTACCGTACCAAGTGCGGTCGCTCGCTGGTATTCTAGTTTCACATTAGCTGCCAGCTTGTTTGGCTCTCTTTGCCTTATAAGAGGATTTTTGCCTCCAACTCGACTACTTTCGTATTCCATGCTGATGAGAGCATAATAAGCTCGAAACAGCTGTCCATGGATCTAAATAGCCGAGTTGGCGGTGTATTGCATATTTTTCATCAGTTTACAAGTCAGATATTTTTCAATACGTTATTTTGTCTATGTCAAAGTTTTAACAGTAAAAGCTCGTGTAAACGCTCTTGTGTGCGATTGCGAGTAAAGAAAAAGTATGCATTCAAAACTAATAAAATATAGCTAAATTATTTTTATTTTTGAATCAAAAATTAAAATGCTACAAAGGTCAAACGTTTTGTGTTTAACTACTTTTATTTTTTGCATGCTTATTAAACCAGTTTTTTTTTTTTTTGTAAATAAAGATAACTTTCGCTAAATCCAGAAAAATAAAGCAACTTTAACCCTTTAATGCCTAGCCCATTAATGCCTAGGGACGGTCCAAAAAAGGGTCTGAATTTCCCCAAAATGAACATTTCAACCAAGTAATAGTGTTTAATTACTATATATTGGTATTGTTTCAATTCGTTATTAACAGATTGCAGCACATAACCATTGTAAAGTGCGTTCCGTAGCAGTTTTAATACGTTTCTTTATCAAAAATGACATGGGTCACAATCTCAAGAAAACAAAGCTAAGTTTTCAAAGTTATTCCGAGCTTCCCAGTTTATGTCAGTTACTGATTTTATTTCTTCTAATAAAATGTCTTTTTAGATATTATATCGTAGACAGAAAAAAAAATGTAGTAAACAAAGTATGAAACCTCTGGGGTCTATCGTAACTTTTAAGGGACGATTTTTCTTTCCTTAATAAAACAATTTTTTACATGATATTTTTTTAATTATTTTTCCTGTCCATTAAACACTGTTTGTAACCAGTATACAAAATATCTTTAGAAAAAAAATGTCAGGCATTAATGGGTTAAATGCAAAAAATATTGCACGCACAGTCACACACAAATATTATGCCTGATAAAACTGCAGAAAAATATTAATTACTGCACTAATAAGGGTCTGTCTGGTTCGATGATGTAATCCAGAAGTGCATTTCGTTGTTTTTTTTATGTAGGACCTTGTGACGTTCACCTCGTAGCTCGTGGATGATCAACTAAACAATTAAGTGCTCCTCAAAGGAGTGAACATTTCTAAGTTTTTGTAATACGATTTTTATAATGCAGAATTCATATTACACAATTCGAGTATCTTTTGCTTTGTTCAAAGTTTTATTTAGTATAATATTTTTGTTGCTTACTTTTTCTAATGCAAAAATACTTTGATTTCAAAACCAATCTTCTTTCACTGTTCAGTGAGAAAACAAATTCCGATGTATGGAGAAATGCTTCTTAATGTACACATCGATTTATTCATACTTCTAACAGTTAATCAAAATATCGCATACTTTTTTTTTGAATACGTTAATTGTGTATTATACATGTCAATACATTTTTTTTCAACTTAATTAGTGGGAAATTTGCCATCTGAGTAAATTGCAAAATTTCATTAAAGCAAATAATTTCCTTAGTGAAATTGAGATAAGTTTACCGTAATTTTTCGGCATCCAGCAGATGCTGAACAGCTTATCGGCCTGTAATGCCTTGCAAAGCTATCCAAAACTCTGCAGTCCACCTTTAATTGGAGCTATGTCAATCTGGAAAGGCGGTAACTAAACTAAAGGCGAACTATCTAATAAAGAAGCTCGATATCTTTGCACAATGGTAAATAAAACTGTTTTTCGCAATAATAAGAAGTCTTCATGCATGAAACTTGAAGCGATTTAGGAAAACTTTTCGCCAATATGCTTGGCTTTGCACAGAAAATTTGTGGAAACCCTTAAAATCCCAGGAGGTAGCCCAGAAATAATCCATGACGTTTTGAAATTCTCTTAGTTTAGTATAGAATTTTTGAAGTGAAAACTGCTTTAAATGCGTTGTGCATTTTTTGATATTGATATATATTTTTTTTTGAGATGGGGGAAAAACAATTAGAGTCGTGACACTGTAACCGTTACCGATAACTTTGTACACGTATGCACATAAATTGTGTATGTACGGACATAGATAAGCATGAATAATAGCATGTTTTAAGATGGACAAAAGCTACTGACAATTCAAAAAATACACACGTACATGTCCAATTTTTACCTTTTGTTTTCACTCCCGAACAGCCAATGTTTCTTCCATTTCTTTCATTTTAAGTTGTTCTATTGTAAGTTGATTACTACTATTATCTACGCATATTTAACAAGTTATTGAGGTACTAAAATAGAGGGAACATTTTAGGAAAAAGGAATTTATTTAATTCGTGAAATACGTATAACTACGTCGAAAATAATACAGATCATAAATATTTTTTTACATTTAGACAAACGCACTTGAGAAAAATATCAAGAGTTCTTACATATGAGCGATTCCATACCAAATCACCGAAAAAAAAAAAAGTTGGTCGCACGACCGACTCGGATTTTTTTTTAATTTGGTACACAGATTGATGGTATAGAGGTATGAAAAAGCCCAAAAGGAAAGTTACCTGCTCCACTTATTTTCTGAGATACATGCCCTCAAAGTTTGTCCGCCACGTCAAAATACTAAAAAAGTGATGTTATTTAATCATTTTTTATAAAAAATCGTACTCATGCAAAATAAAAGTGTTAGATATCTATGGAAACTAGTTAATCCAAGCATTCTGAAAAAAAATACTAGAACGTTCATAATGAAAATTGCCAAGGTACAGGGCTCTTTGAAGTTGTCACCACAAAAACTTGATTTTGCAGATTTTGCTAAAATTCAGGCATTTATTACAAAAAAAGGCAAACAAAACCAAAGGTTTTCTCACTTTCTGGTAGTGTACAGGTCCTCCCTGTAAATTGCTACGCAATAAATTTTTTGGGTTTCTCACTCCTTCTTGGAAATATTTTAGCTTAAAGATAAGCCATAAGGCAAAAAATGCGTTTTTGGCCATCTTGGCAGCCATTTTACTCATAAAGGGGGAGCAGTAGAAACTTTAATTTTTTTTTTAAACAAGCCACTGATATGTTAGCTATTCACAGGAAAAGAGTTTACTTTTGGTTATTCTCTCCTCATTAAGAAT
>JAXGGA010017378.1:0-24492 GCA_038373865.1 Uloborus plumipes | reverse complement strand
AAAAAGAACGTGTAAGGGTGCTGCCATTCGCTCGTTATTAGAAGGAATAAGAATGCAGCTGTCAAGTATATCGACTGCCTGGAGGGATCGTCGTTGAATGCATCGGGTGGTTTTAACGCGTTTTATGCAAAATAAACAGCGCACCAAGTGAGCAGTTAGTTGTTAGATAAGTGGGATATTTATGTGTAGTAATTTTTTCTCCTATTACTAGAGAAGTTTTGAGCGCACATAGTGATTAGGTAATGTTTAAGTAATATAGATCTCTGCGTTTTGACTTAGCGCTAGTTAGTTACAGAACGTCGTGTGTGCTTTTTGAAGGGAGGGGCGATTGATTTGATTACTTACTTTTTACTTTGTATACTGCAGGTCACCTTGTCTAGTGGTCAGAGCAGTCTGCCACTGAGGGTGTGGCCCCGAGTTCGAATCCCGGCTTGGGCATGGATGTGCTTTCTCTCTCCTGTCTTTGTCCTTTCTCTGTATGAATGTGTTGTTGTGAAAGGTTGCCTACCCTATGAACGGGTACCTATGGCATGCGTGTCCTGTGGAAGTCGGACTTCACACCCAATTACGGTACAGTTGGAAAAGTGAAGCAGCGCACCCCAAATTGGCAGCCTGGCTGGCACACGACAAAAAAAAAAAAACTATGTATACTGATTTGCAAATATTGATCACTTAGGTTTCGGACTTCCATTTCGAAACATTTCCCCCGGGGGATAAACATTTATTTTTATTATTATTGTTGTTATTTTAAAACAGGAACATTCGAATACATTTTTTACTATATAAGCGTACAAATCTAGAAGATATGAAGAACAGAAATAAGCGTAAATAAAGAAATTAAGAACAGTTTTTTTTTGCATTATTTGCAAAGACACTTAGTTTAAGTAAATTGCACAGAAATTAAAATGTTGATTCCGGAAAAAGAAAAAAAACTGCCCCGACCTTGACAGGCGCGCCTAGCTCCGTTGAACGGTTCTATTTCAAAAAGGGATGACAGCTTGAAAAAGAAAATGCACTATTCCTGCCTAGTCCGATGTTACTTTGTTTTTCTAGAACTGAGAAGGAAAGGGAATAAATTAAAAAAAAAAAAACAACAACACAAACCAAAGCATCTAATAAACAAATTCAACGAAAAACAAAACAAACAAAACAAAATCGTCTCACATAAGTTATCTCTTTTCACACTATCACCCCTTTTTTTGATAAAATCGGAAGAGACCTGACGCATGCGCAAATACAACTAAGGTCGCCTGATAAAATATTAAGCCATAGTCTTTTCCCGTTACAGGAACCAAAATAAAAATCAACTCAGTAATTATTTGTACTCTACTCACAATGAAACCGTTTGTAGCTATAGCAGCAAAACTGGGGAAGAAAAATTCTTTCATTTACTGAATTACATAATTGTCAATGTCGCGTGTGAAAAAACGTTTCTGTAACTTTTAAAAAATTATATCTTTTAAATGGAAAAGGAAAAATATAGGTACTCAGAATCTCTAATATCCACTATTTTTGCATCTAAAACGATTTTGTAATGTAAGCGGTTTATTTAGAAGCTTATTTAAACGATCAGATTAAAATTTAATTACATTTATTGAATTATTCAATTTATTTTTCAAGTAATTTTCTGCTTTTAACATTATAATTCTGATACGTTGAGCCATCTTTTTTCTTTAAATCACTTTTGCCAGAAAGTCGGCTAAAAGCGGAATATTAAAGGAAATTCTAAAGTGAGAATAATAATTTTGATTTTAGCAATTGAAATGCAAGAATTTTTCACAAAATACTTAATTTTTCGTCAGTATATCCGTTGCCAGATTCTATACTCGGAATTGTGGAACAAAAACTGAGAGAGAGAGAGAATTGCTCAAGAAACATTCAATTATACATAAACAGCAAATGTACAGTTTTTAAAAAGAAATAATCCCATCTTTACAGAACTTGTACTCAGCTTTAGCGTCACCACTGCCAGATTCAGCACCCAAAAGTAGCAGACGATAATATAGAGACAGTATGCTTATTACTGGGAGATATTTGAGAGAAGGACAGCTTTTAGAGATAATAATAATTAAAGTGATAGATAATACGCCAGAATAATGATGTCTTAAGAAATGGCTATGTGTCTTAAGTAAATGAAATCGCCTCCTCTTGTAAAAGATTTTCATTAGGAATGCAGCGAGTGTTTGAGTAATTTCTTTTTACTTTGCCTCCTTTTCATGCCGGCCGAAATATAATGGGCTGTTTATACGACGAAGATTAGCAATGCTATTTGTAATTAATAAAATGAACCTTGATGTAGTTTTTTTTTTTGTCTTTCTACTTTTTTTCTTTTTGTGTTAAGCAAATCTTGTGCATTATTTCTTCTTGCTGATAATTTTTGCAGACATTGAAGTAAAACTATACGAATTTATGAACGTAAAAATTCTGTATGAACCAAATTTTTGTTTCCATGCTATACAGATATTTTCTTACAAAGCAAAATCACTTTTTAAGTTTTGTATGGTCAGTTTATTTTTCTAAATAGCGGACGATAAAATCGGGGTTAAAGTGGAATGATTTCTGAGGTTAAGCAAAATAATTTAACAGGGTCCGCGAAACCTTTCCTAACTTGTCTGGAACCACTTGGTAGATGATTTTTAAAGTTTTATGACGCAATTCCACACGATCAATCAGAACTCTTCCTTGAAAACTACAAGCACAACTAAGAAAAATCTAGCGCTACAAAACAACGCTAGTTCTCGGCTAAAATAGTTTGCAGTAGAATAGCTCTAGTAGCACTAAATAACTGGTGTGAAAAACACAATTCTAGTGCTGTATTTATGTTTTCTCTTTCATTTTCTTTTTCTGAGCAAAGAAATTTTTATACATGGACGAGCAAAAATCTCTCAATCTCTCTCATGGACGAGCAGAAAAAAAAAACCGGTAAATTTTTTCTGCGGACCGGTAACGGTCCGCCGGACCATCGGTTGAGAACCGCTGTCCAATAAACCGTTGTTTTTACAGTATAATACTGGCGGCAGAGGTTCCAGTTTAAAACTATAAAATCAACAGTAATAAACTGTAAAGCAGCAATTTTACAGTTTAGTAGTGTAAAATTAGCAATTTCACAGTTTATTACTATAAAATTAGCACTTTTTAGTCTCTTACTATAAAATGAGCTGTATAGTACTGTAAAAACAAAATCCATTTTTTACAGTGTACTTGTATCGAAAATGGGATGAAAATCAATTGAAAAATCCTTATTAATGGGATAATACTTAATTGTGACGTAGTTGTCTGATTAAAAAATGAATTATACTAGACTGCAACTTAACTTGACACTGAACGTCACTACGGGCGGAGCCAATAAGAGCTCACTAGCAGTCAGCGATCTCCTCTAATGCGCCAAGTAGACTGTGACGTTTTATCTAGCTCGTTTTTCATAGGCTAACGTCACGATGACGTCACGATGTTGTTGTCAAAAAACGTTGCAGTTTAGTATAGACCTGATGGTGGTTCATAGAAGGTCCGCGTTCTGAGCACACTTAAAAATATCGACGCATAAACATTTTCTGGTTAACTGTAAATAATTAAATTATAGTTTAAAAAAACTAAAAAATACGCTTTTAAGTTTAAGTACTCTCACTAATACTAAAGGTTAAACTATATTTCCATGGTACTCTTCCTGATTTTCCTTTGATTTTCAAACCTATTGAATATCCGCTAAGTTTACATGCATTTATAATTCATCAATATGTGATATAGTTTAGCCTTTAGTATTAATAATAGTCTTAAATATATTACTTTCATAGCTGCAATGAAAGTCAATTTTATCTTTTATTCAGAGTTACACACATACAAACCCACATGTGAAACTAATAAATGCGTATTAAAGAAAAAGATCTGCTTCGATTCAATGATGGAGTCTTTAAGAGGGGGTTACGGACATGCTAGCGTGACAAGGAACGCTCCGATTCGACTGTTTCACGCTCCCTTTAAACTATAATGGTTACAAATAACACAGGCACGAAATGCACCTCATCGCAGAGTAGCATCTGTTACGCCTCAGCGCGATCGGTTATTAAAAATGTCGGGAAAGTCTAGAGAAGTATCGAAAATTATTTCATGAGAGACACATTTATTAATTATTGTACCGATCGTCGGGGATGTTTTTATTCTGCCCTAGGGTGGAGTTTCTGTAAAATTAAATATCCCTTTTGATTAATTCAAGAAGAAATAATCTCGTTTGGAACGATTTGCAGAAGTGCTAGCTCTATCAGCTGCGACGTCCAGCTGCGAAGTTTAGTTGTTGAGTTTGGCAACAATTGATAACATCGGAGCGATTTGTGTTCTTTTTATCACCTGACTTTTTTTCGATCGGTTTCGGTTGTTTGACATGTCTAAATTGAAAAAGAAATTAAGGTTTGTGACTAAAACAGAATTAAAATTGGATTGAAAGCAGCTGAATAGATATTTTTGTTGCTCTACATCACATACCCTTTAACCTTCGAATAATTTTTCGATACTTTAATTGTCTAAAATTTGTAAAGTGCTTATTATTATATGACTTTTTTTTGCACTTATAAAACTCGTCACGCTTGCAAAAATACTTATGTTTAAAGGTCATTAATTTACGTTGCAGTCTGATGACTTGTTTCTATTTTCTTTTATAAACCAACACACCCTTCAAATATATAACGCAATATACGAAAGACTAATGATAATTCTTCAACGGTTTAAATATGCAAAAAATAAATAAATAAATAAATAAATAAAATAAATATTAAAATAAAATAAATAAATGAAAGCTAACGAAAAAAAGTTTATTTTTCAACTAAATGTTCATGCAAAGTTCAGAAAACTCCAATGAAATTCTTTGATTTCAAGCAGTATTTTTTTAGTTGAGGTAAAAGTTTTCTGAGACATAAGTTCGCTCAGTTTAATGACACAATTAGAACAAAAATCAATCTTCTAATGAAAGTATGGACACTCAGATTTTACTTCGAAAGGAGAGAATTTGCAAAAGTTGTTCAGGCTATCATAAGCGCTAAATCAAAAACATACACCAATCCTTGCGTTAATCATTTAAATATAGGATATAATCTTATCGTCGTTGAAACACACACACAAGAAAAAGAAAACATCTATCTAAATGTTTGAAACTGAAGATGCATTGCAAAACTGCACGCGTTCGTAAAATTTAAGGTTTTCACAAAAAGTAGCTTCGAAATATTAATGTTATCACCAAGTGGACGTTGTCCTTGTTGTTTTCCAATAAAGTTAACATTAAATATATGCCCTTTGCTAACCTCCTTCCAAAAAAATTCGAAACATCAGGCAGGAGTTTAAGCATGCAAAGGAAAAAAAAAGTAGTTTGTGCAATTACCCGAGTTTATCTATAAGTAATAAATAATAGGTAAGAAGTGGGCAAATTCGAGTGAATTGACTACAAAATAACAATGAAAAAGAGCCAGCGAAATGATGTCAGAGTTTTATCCTCACTGACATCACCTGCTCTATCGATGCAGCAGAAACAAACAACAGAGCAGAATAGAGCAGTTGAGGAAATGAATTCCAAACGGATAGCTAGTATTTGCTCATAAAAGAAGAAATCTATAGTCCAGTATCAAAAGGAACAATAATTACACATCAAATCGAAGCAGGGCCTCGCGTGATTAGCCATTGGTGCGTTTTCTTCTCTTTAGTTCTTTCAGAATAAATGCTCCTGGGCAGCACACCTGACAAAATGGCAGCGTTCTTTTTGCGCTGATGAATAGCTTTTGATTGCCCCGATGGGATAATATTTAAAAACATAAACTCTCGAAAAAGGGAGACGTGATTGTGGTCTTTGAGACAGTCCTAAAGAGGACTGTCAAATTTTATCTTTTGTGGCTCTGGACTTCGATCTGGGAACTGTAATTAGTTTTAATTGTTCGATGATTCCGAAAAGCCATTTCTTTCTTCTGGAGATTTCGATAACTTGAATTCCTTAAATGGATTCATGATAAACAAGGCTTAGCTTTTTGTTTTTGTTTCAGGAGTGTTCGAATGGTATTATAAAGAAACAGAATTATATTCTTATCAAAATAAATGACTCGTTCTAACAATCACTTGGTTGTACGAACGTTTAATAAACGTCAGAAAACAAGTTTTAACTAAGGTCAACAATTTTTTATCTAAATAATACAGGGTGTTCAAAAAAAAAAAAAAAAAGAAAAGAAAAGAAAAACCGCATACAATTAATTTGCAATAGCAAAAGTCTACAGTTTCAGGGAATAGAAAAAAAAAGCTAAATGACAATAGCCATTTAATGTTTGTGATCCTTTCCTATGAACAGTTTATTAATGCTCCTTTCAGGAACGATCCAGATAACAAACGCAACGTTTAAACGTTTCATAAACGTTTTAAAATGGTTGTCACAACGTTGACAACTTTTATGAAACTAAGCGTGCTTTCATTTTTTCCTACCGATAACTTAAATTTTAGCGGCAGCAACTAAACTATTTTAAGGAAAAAAAATTCAAAAACAATTCTAAAATCCAAAAGTCAAAGCTATTTTCACAATCAGACAAATGCTTGAATATCAATAAACGAAAAGAAAGTAATTTAGTAAGAAAATTAGATAAGACATTTTAACAATAAATTTAATCATCAAAAGTAGCTCATTTTCATGATTTTTCTGTCTTTTTTTTTCTTTTTCTTAGTGGTCAAAATAAAACTAAAAAATTAATGAACACATAATTCTAAAATTTAAAAGTCAGCTATCTTCAGGATAAGACAAATGCTTGAAAATCAATAAATTCAAAGAAAATATTTTAGAACAAAAATGATAATAGTTTAATAATAAATTGAATCATCCAAAGTTACTCATTTCCATGATTTTCCTATTTTGCATTCTAATTCTTCACGGAAAAAATAAAACCAATACAATATTAAAACCAAAATTATAAAACTAAAAAAGCAAAATTATTTTCACAATAAAATAAATGCTTGAATATCAATAATTTCAAAAAAAAAAAAAATGTTTTAGAATCAAAATTTGATAGCATGATTTAGTAATAAATTGAATCATTAAAAGCGGTTCATTTTTATGGCTTTTCTATCAATGATTCCGATTTTTTGTAGTCATAGTAAATCCAATAAAATATTTTTTAAAAAATCTAAAATTAAAGTGTTAACGCTATTTTCCCAACAAAGGAAATGTTTTGAATATCAATAAATAAAAAGAAATTACCTCAATAAGAAAAAATTCGTAGGAAAATTTGACAATAAATTGTATCATCGAAAGTAGCTCATTTTAATGATTCTATTATCGATCATTCTATGAAATAAAAAAGTTGAAATAAAATTATAAAATAAAAAATCGAAGTTATTTGGATTAAAACAAACGGCTAAATAAAATAAACTGAAGGCATTTTTTTACTGGCTGTTTTATAGGATAGTTTAGAAATGAATCATTAAAAAATTTAAATTGTTATGGCTTTTATATCAACAATTCTGATTTTTTGTAGTCACACCAGATTTAATAAAAAATTAAAATTAAATTCTAAAATTAAAGAGTTAAAGATATTTTCATAACAAAACAAATGTTTATGTATCAATTAATTAAATGAAAATTTTTCAGGAGTAAAATATCGCAGGAACGAAATAAATTGAAACATCAAAAATTGCTAATTGCCATAACTTTCCTAGCGGTAATTCTGAGTTTTTATAGTCACAAAACATTCAATAAAAAAAATTTAAAACGCAAATTTTAAAATTAAAGAGTCAAGGCTATTTTCTCAATGAAACAAATGTTTAAAAATCAACAAATCATGAAAAGAAATTTTTGCAGAAGTAAAATGTTTTCGGAGAGTATTAAATCGAAACGTGAAAAATTGCACATTGGTATAGCTTTTCTAGCGATAGTTCTGATTTTGTGCTATCGCAGTTATTATTTGTTTGATATAAATTTTCTCTCGCAGAGCATTTTTTATGGCTAAAAAAAACTAATATGAACATCTGGTCATCAAACCCATATTCATCGAACAGCAGTTCAAACTCCGGTGAAATATTTAGCAAAGTCCAGAAAGTACTTAACGCGGCTAAAGGTCATTGCTTCTGTCGCATATTTCGCCTTTTCCAGACACACCGGAATTCGATCGAAAAAATACTTAAAAAATATATCAATACACCGTCGCGATTGAATGTAAAATACCGAAATCTAAAATAAATTTAGCCCTTTGATTGATAACAATTTCTAATTTGTTCTGTGACAGGAAACCACCGCGGGAAAGAGTTCGAAAAGTTCGATTCCGCCTGCTCTTCGCAAAATGGCGCAATTACGAGGAACCCCGATCGGTAAAATGCGTGACCGAATGGAAAATATTCTGCATTTTAGAGACACTCGCTATAATTTGTTGCAAACCCTCTGATTAAAACCTTCGATGCTGCTCATTTAAAAGCAGCTCATTTGAATCGAAAACGCCAATTAATGCTAACCTTTTGCTGGTCAGTCTCTCAAGCCCTCAGTCCCGGAGCGAGTCGAGTTATTTGAAGTATGAAATCGGGTTTTAATTCTATGTCATTACAAAGACTTTTGCATAATGCTGAGACAAGAAAACCAGCTTGAATTAGAAAGTATACATTCAAAAAGTCGAATTTCTTTGAACCCATTGTACAGCTATTACGCTCGAATCCATCAAAGCGGTCGGGGTTGTTATATTTTACTGTCAAGACAATTCGAGTTTCAGGCGATACAGCGACATTTTTGTTCTTTTCGTGGCCTCGCCTGTGTGATTCTTGGAAGCAATTTCAAGCCGACTATGAGTTTGAAATAACTGAAATTAAGTTCACCCGAGAGCCCTGGGGGTTCTTTTTTATGATTTTGTAACACGTGTTACAAGTGCTGTGGTCGATGAACCGTAAGAATTAGCATTTATGTAGATAATCATTTTTAGTTAATAATATTAAGCTCATTTTTTTCTAACCGTTTATTGTTTTTTGGCAAGTTGCTAAAAGTATAGACAAATTATATTCATCGTTTCTAAAATGTTCAAATAGTTAATAATCAAAATATGATATAAGATGTACAGCATATTCTCAGACGTTAGTTTGCGCTTTTTCAACTGTCTACAGAGAAATTTGACCCGTCAACGCTCATTTTTACTTGTCTTCGACAAAAAATTTAATCATTTAAACAAATAACAATAACGTGGTATTTTCATGTCAACTTAGCGATTGCTATTTATTCTTTTATCTGATTTTTCTCAAAGATTCAATTATTGTATATTGTCTGCTTGAAAATTTTTTATTTAAATTAATAATAATATTAATAATAATAATAATAATAATGGTAGTAATAATAACAATGGTAATAATGATAATATGGTACTTTTATGTCAACTTTGTGATCACTATTTAAACTTTTCTCTATTTTTTCTCAAAGATTTAATTACTTCTGTATAATAATTATAATAACAACTTTACATTTAACGGGGTATTGAACATTATGTAGATTTTACAATTGTTATGTGTAAACAATTCTTTTAATACCTAGTAAAGTTTTTTTTTTTTTAATATTTGAAAAAAAAAAGGAACACAAGTTTACCGATCCACGTAATATACAACAACCGGAAACCTTCCCAATTTTTATCTCTACTAAAATAGATAAGTTTTCGGTTGTTTTTTTTTCCAAATGTAAAAAGTTAAATTGAAACTGCATTGATTTTTTAAATTTTGTTAGGGTCGTGCATAAATATCGGTACAAAAAAAATTCCAACAAATCTTAAAATTTTTTTGGCAGACGAGTTTTTAATTATTAATGTTCGACGTTGTTGACGCAAACTTTGTTGATGTAAAAAGACTTACAATATTAATAGTATAATATTTTTGTTATTCAGATAGTTTACCATGGTTTGAAATAACAATTTTAATGCACTTTCTTTTTTTTTTTTAATGAAACTCGACGCTAAAACGCTCATATCTATCTCCTTTTACAGCTCTATACTACGGGACAGAGTTAATACTTCTGAAGGAGGAAAAATCATCAATTTATATTCCCTATATCAAGGGCGTATTTAAGGAGTGGGGTTTTAGGGTTCAAACCACCTCCGAAAATTTTCAAAACTATTACAAAAATGCTTTTCATTGTTTCTCACTGATTATTATTGGCATTTTATTTTAATTTTCTTATTTACTTTGAAACTGCATTTGAAAAAATGAAATTATCATTATTGAATAATTGTACAAATTAAGTGCTTTTTCTGCAGTATTTATTTCTATTGTAATTATTGCAAACATAATTTCTTAACAATACACCTTTCCCTTCAATTTTTAATACCACTAAAAAAACACCAAAATTCTTCAAATTTGTAAGTACCAAACTCTATATTTAACACATCTTATAAGTGTCCGTAAGATAGAAATTTCAAAAGTACTCCTTCGAATGCGCGTATATGAGTAAACTCATCTATCCAGATTTTTTTTTTTCTTCATTGAAAAGATGAGTCTTTTTTTTTTACATTTTTCATGTTAATACCCTTTTAACATCTATTGTAACAAAAATCAACAGAATATAGAACATGAAATCAAATTTCATTGACTTTATAGATTTCACGAGAAATAGGTTTGGTAAAACCCTCCCCGAAACTAAGGTCTGGTTACGGACCTGCCCCATAATAATGTTTGCAGTATCACATTCAGTTTCGTTTTCTGTCAAAGGCTTATTCTATAGAAATGTCAACCTCAGTCGAAGAAAAAAAAATACCGAAGTGAAAAAAGTGTCAAAAAATAAATGAAAAAAATAAAGAAATAATAATCATACAACATAAGAAGTTTAAAAAAAAAATTGGAAAAGTATTGTAATTATCACTGAGATTAGCCATAATAAATAGTTTGTAGTGTGCTTACTGCTCGCTTTTCGATGGTTATGTTAGTCACACTCCATCTTGAGTAAAAGTGACACTTAAGACTAAAAAAATTAAGATTTAATAAATGTATTTTATGTTTTTAAAAGCCAACTTTACACATTTTTCAAATATATCATTCAATTTTTAACATTTGCTTCACTTTGAGAAATTTTTGTCTCACAACATGAGTATTCTTTTTCAGGATTGCAAAAATGTTACGTCAGTCACGCTGCTATTTTGGTTGGAAAAATATCTACTGTCAGTCATTTTGTTTTAAATTCTTAGCAGAAATGATACATAGATACCATGTACATTGTAAATCCACCAGCATAACTAAAAAATATGTTTTATCCTTTAAGTTACAAGTAAATACAGTTACAAAATCAGCTCTGAATGTTACGTTAGTCACGATGGAATGACTCTGAAACGATGTTTATCCCGGGTTCTTGAACTCCAGCATCTCCAAACAACTCTTTTTAAAGAAAAATAACGAAACGACGCATACAATCAAGACCCGAGCAAACGATCGACTTCAAAAAGAAGGTCTCGCAATGTCACTTACAGACGCACAATATATCGGCACGGGAATGGAACGTTTTTTCGAATGCGTTTACCTCCGAAACCGGAAGTTCCCGGAGAGTTCCTCAGCGAGCAGCGTTCGCCCTTTTATCAAAATTTAATTAGCCCCGTATTAAACTGAAACCGTACCTGTGGCTTTTATGTTGCTCTTCATTAAGCAGGCAACCAGGGAAGAAGGGAAAAAAGGAAGTTAAGGAGTTGGTTCTGTCGCATTATTCCTCATTAGAGAAGGTTTGATGAAACGAAAGTAACTCGGACTGGGCTTATTGTTGCAGGCCCGAGAAAAAGGGAAAGTGGCTTAAGCTGCCCGAGACCACTTTTGGGGTGGCTGAAGTATGCTACCTAAGAACTGGGAGAATAGAAAGTGTTTTATTAAATCAAAATTCAGGTTTGTTCTGGAAAAATTTCTCGGATATGGAGGGAACCAAGTTACTATGTCCTCAATATAAACAAAATATAAACAAAAATAAAATAGATTCAAGAAAATAGAAAACTACACTATGCTGCCCTGCTAAGCGCGAAAGTGATATCTGCACTCGAGTTCAGACTGAGATATAACTAAAGTTTTGTGCCCACCATGTATTTGATTCAGATGATACTTTTTCAGAATTTTGTTAAAAATATTTCCCGCTCTCAAATGTTCCTATAATTAGGTAAAATACGTCACTAAGAGCCACCTGGTGGTGATAACTCATATTTGTTAAAAAGTGCAGATACAACTTTTGTCCTCAGCACGGCAGTATAGTTCTCAAAGTCAGGGAGCAACTAACTAAATTTTTAGTGTTCTTTCTCCACCCCCCCCCCTCTTCCTTCCTAACGGACAGGCCATCAAAATGTTTTCAGATTTTTTTTCCAAAAACTCTACTCCGCTCAGTCAACAAGTTTTATATATTTTGACCTGTTATTTAGGAGTTAATTTTCAAAAGAGTTCTTTTTCATTTAACCACCATGTGAAAATATTACTGTTAAATTTTCAGTAAAATTTAAATGTGTATTTTATTGCATTAAGAAGTTAAAAAGGGGGTGGGATGTCCTGCAATCTCGGTCCACGTGTTTAAAAAGTTTTGTTTAAAAAAACTTCTTAAAGTAAACTTAGTAAAGTAATCTGATTCGTATATAATGTAAGTTACTATAAAATTCAATAGATGTCGCTGGATAATCGCCAGCGTTTTTATCCCATGGATTTTAATCAAATGAAACAGCCTGTAGAAGACGCTATCTAGTGAAACCTTGACTTTAGTCTTAAATTAGTTATTTGTATCCATTTCCTTGAAAATTTTAACTTTATTTGAGTGTTTTTTTTTTTTTTTTTTTTTATTTTACTGACAAAAAGCGAAGTCTGCACCTTCATTTGCAAACTACACGATAGTTAACACACATAAATCACTAACACAAAATTATCCACAACGTTTCTTACCCCGCACCAAGTCCAATTAAGCTGTCGATTACCAAAGAAACTCCGAGCAACAGACAGAAGCGTAATTATTACTGTAGTCGTCAAAAATTAAAACTGACACGTTATTCCGATGCCCCGGCGTTCTTTTTCGAAGTTGACATCGGGCGATCAGATAAGGGAAAATTGAAGTCCAGTTCCATCTTAGAATTCTCTGGCTGCCAGATCGGCGAGTATTTTCCCGGCTCGGAGAGAAATAATTCGTTTGGGATTGTTTCCAGTGGAAATGGGATGTTATGAAAGATTACTTTTGCCCTGATTGTTTATAGGTAAAAGAAAATCAATGGGATAATACCCTTGAAAGTGTATTTCACACATAGAAGATTGAAATACGCCTCCGAAATTAGTAAAGCTTAATTTCACCTTTTAGATCTTAAACTAGTTGTCCGGGTGCTTATTAATATAACATACCTCTAAAAGAATTATTTCAATGCTAAAATGAAACAGGTGAGCCTTAAATTGATAATCCATTGTTAATCGTAATCTTTGTTGGAAAATATTTATGTATTTAAATGTGTTTAATTTTATCAATTTGTATGCTTAAAGGCTTATCTCTATTACTCTATCTATTCAAAATTGAAACAAAATGGACATTTTGGGACAAAAAATTTGATACGTGAGCTTTTTGGATTTTTTAAAAATTTCAAAACCCCGCCTATGTGAATTCTAGTGCATCAAGGAACCTCTGTGCCAAGTGTGATGAAAATATTTGGATTTGTATAAGGAACAAACATACATACATACATACATTTATATGTATAATTATGTTAAATATTCAAAAGGGTAAAAAATGAAAAGAGTACGCATTTTTCCCCCTCTCCCATCTTCCACATCACTTAGCAAATTCTCTTTGTTTTTTTTTTTAAATGGACTTTATCACTATTATGATTTTTACTGATTCCGTACACTTCACTCCTACAAAATGAATTTCTAAACAATATCAAAGAGCATTTTCTCGTCTTGAAAACAATCTTTAATAACATATCCGCGATCAAGTGCTTCGGAATTGGAAGAATCTCTCTTTTAGTCGAAGGAAATAAATCGTCAAGATGTAAACCTAATTACAGAAATTTTCTAAATTAGAATTTAGCATATTTTTTCGTAATTACGGTTTGATATTTGCGAAAAAAAAAAAGTTTAGAAATATGTCCTAAATTTTTGCTTGAATTATGTTTCGAAAACTCGGATTTCATATTTCAGTAAAAAACAAATTTTGGAGATATATCCTAAGTTTCTTTTTAAAAAATGTTTCTTTACCGCGGTTCCTCGGTTTGGTGCTTTAGAAAATTAAACTCTTGAAACATGTTCTAAATCTTGAAATGAGTTGCTTCCCTCGGGTAAAAAAAAAAAAAAATTGGACACAAACCATCAGGGGTGCCCACAGGGGGGGGGGGGATTTTTAAAACTAATTTATATATTTATTTATTTAAATTATTCATTAATTAATTTTTTTAATTTAAATTATTTGCTGATTTTTTTGAAATAAAAATTATTGATTTATTTATTTTTTAAATCAATTTTTTTTTATTTCGTTATTACAATTTTTTATTTATCTATTTCCTGTGTGTGTGCTTGGAATTTCTGGAAGAGAACAAAAGCGATTCTATTCCGCGCATAATTTGCACTTTTAAAAAATTAATAATAAATAAAAACATAATGGTTATAATTAAAAAAAAATAAATAAATAATATTTAAAAAAATAAATAAATATTTAAAAAAATAAATAAATATTTAAAAATAAATAAATATTTTTAAAAAATAATTATTTAAATAAATAAATAAATAAAGTTAATAAAAAGAGGCGTAAAAATAACAAAATAAAAAGCACAAGAGGGTTGTGAAAATTTTAGGGGGGAATTTGCGTCATTGAGCTTGGGGGGATGGGCACCCCTGCTGGGGACATCAGGGTATCAGAGCCACAGTTTATGCAGATATCATATCATGCATCACAAAATTATGATAAAAGTAGCAGTAAATTGAAAGAAGTGATCTATTAGAGAAACACACAAAATTATAAAATATCTTTAAATTTTGGCTGGTTACCGTAAGATGTAAATCTTAAATGTATCAGTTTACCTTCTAAACATAGAGGTTCAACATAGTATGAAACCTGGAGTGACTTTGGGATTTGCAAAAGAGATTAAAATTTTATGTATAGAATTTCTTTTTCCAGATATAATATTTACATCTGACCTTCAAAAAACCTTTGCTAACAAATTTTGGGCCCCACAAATTTTAGTGCCCTAGACCAGTAGGCCATGTTTCCCCCATGTTTTAATCTGGCCTTGCTTGTGATTAAATGTTGTTAAAACTTCAAAGGAGCTAGGAGGGCACATTAAGGACTCTTAGGAGCCTTTCATATTTTAAAAACGTTTTTATGAAATTTAACTATATTGATAATTTTTATCCTTTTAAATTTTACAAACTTTTGAACAGTCATTGTCATGATTTGGACATTTTTAATATGTCACTTTATAGTTTTAAGTCTACATGCTTTAATATTTTTAACGTGCAGTTTGTTTTAATTGTTATAGAATTGTTTTTATACTGGATTTTTTCCACTGTTATTTGGTTTATCTGTAGTGTGCAAGGGTGAACCAAAGGTTGTTCAAAAAGGAAGAGGGCTCAGAGCCCTCCAAAAAAAAAAAAAAAACATTAAACCCTAAACCAGTGGGGGGTAGGGGGGAAGGATGGGTGAACGATAAAGCTTTGCAAATGACATGCTACCAAAGTGACTCAAATTTTCCTCATAAACAGCCTTTGATCGTGTTATTTTAAAACAATTTATCTTATATTTCCTGCGATCTGATCATTTATAATCGTTTCTGCATAAAAACTAAATTAACACATATCTCCGAGCGCGTCCCTCGTAAATTGTTTCCAGCATTATTCCCTAATCGCTATCATCTGCTAGCTCACATCTGAGGTATCTGGTGCGCCCCCTGGGGCTAAACGTCCAAAATAATAAACAGTGTCCCAAGGTCGGAGGTCGGAATGTTCCTGCTGCCAACCGCACACAATTATCATTTCTTTTTTTCTTATTGTGGGCTTTGCCTCTGCGCATTGTTTTATACGTCGTTGTCACGTAATTTGAAAGTAACACTCCGAGCAGACCGCAGGTGCTTTTCCTCTCAACTCGGCACGCAGAAGAATTGTGTAAGGTGGTTAATACGCGAGGGACAATGCTAGATTGGGTTCGCAGCCATCTTTTGCCTTCTTTTTTTTGCATGTGGTTCGCCCATAGGAAAAAGCGTGTTATTTTTCATTGTCAAAAATTAATGATGAAAGAAAAGAAAACGACCCAAATGTAAAAGACATTTGATAATTGAAACTGATTTTGTAGCAAAAGTAATTGTAAATTATGATAAAAATAGTTGAATTTAGTGTTATTTAAAAATAAGAAACGAGTATCACTAAAGAATTATGACATGTAAATAATATGTTTAATTAAACCAATATGTAGGGTAAGTGCTCCAGTAGTCGGCCATTTAAGAGATCTTTTGTGGATCTTGGCTAACCTAGAACTTTCAGCTATCACTACAGAAACAAAAGCAAGGTAAAACTTTAGAATGAACCTTTCTGATAGTGAATCACCTACTTGTTTCAGAAATTTAAAAAACAAATTATGTTAAAATCCAAGCTGTTGTCAACACTAGTAAATGCTCCAGTAGTCGGCCACAGAATCATCTTAGCTGAAAAATAAGCAGAATCGCAATCTTGGATGACGGGCACACCATTCAAAATGAAATGACTCATTACTAATTCAAAAAAAGTATCCAAAACTTAACTGTCACTGGTTGATGATTGAGGATAGGTACATGAATGTGTGAATGCGCCATATCTGATTTTGAATTAAAAATGTACTATTTATGAGGAGTTTTATGTTATTGTAGCCGACTACTGGAGCACTTACCCTATTCTCCAAAATTCGCAATTGATGAAAATGGTGCACAATTTGGCTGTCAAAAAGGTGGGACTCTTCATTAATGAGACGAAGTTTTTTTCGCTTAAAACAATTATTTGACGAGAAAGAAATTAATTCCATAGCTTCCAACTTTCAAAAGTAGTATGTACATTGTTATCTGCTCTTTTTGACAAAATAAACTTATTTCTTGCACTTTAAATGTAAGTTGAAATTATTAATTGTGCGTTGAAGAATCATTTATTACTGTATCGAATCATATTAGTTGCATAGTAACGATGGCGTTAAGGATAATTGTGACGCGTTATATACAATTATAAGATTATAGTTACGTTTAGATATTTTTGTACTATTTCGATCTTAGTGGGTGTCAGAAGCGGATCCAGAAATTTTTGTAAGAGGGGTCAAGTTTTAGTGGCTATTGTTCATTATCGGTTAAGAAGGAAGAAAAACGAAGCATGTAAAATCTATGCAAGTGAAGATATTTTTCATCTAAAGCAAGTGATATTTTTATAATATTCTGTTAAATTAACCATTTAATTACTTTCGTCAAAATTTATTTCCAGGAAAAATTTAAATTTGCAATTTATAAATGGTCTACATATAATCAATAATAGAATTATAAAATTCTCAAAAGAAATAGAATTTAACTTTTTTTAACATATTGCATAGGTAAAATTTTTGTTTGAAATCAAGACTGATAATGACTGTGCAGCTGATAAAATGTGTTTTTTTTCACAGGGGGGGGGGATCAGCCTTTGACCCCCCCCTGAATTCGCCATTGGTGAGTGTAGCATGCATCCATTTATTTACTAACATATTAATTAATTTATCATTATTATTAAAAAATGATATTATTTTTTATACGCACAACTTCGATCGCTACACTTCAAAGCAAAATGTCGAATTTTTTGCACTATTTGCTTTGAGCTTCGTGTGAGCTCATTTGCATTATATTTTGTGTAAATGAATTGCAGTAAAAATAATAATTGTTATTTTCACATCCGTAACTGTAATTTACTGCATTTCGCTTATTACTTTGAGTAAGTGTTCACTTTTTCTGAAGTCAAACTTTTTTTTTTAATTGTTGTTGAATCTTGTTTTGTGTAATATCTCCAGTTTTGCAATTCCCAAACGGGCATGCTACTTCCAATTTTAGTCTAGAAAAATTGTTACATCTTATTTAAAAAGCCTTATCATTAGTGACAGTCACTTATCTGCAGATACGAAAGCGATATAAATATTTAAACTACTGAATAATCATTTTCAATGTGACTACGTTTTATTTTGATGTGCCGCTCAATATTACTGCGTAGCGAAAAATGAATGTTGCTTTTACAGTATAATACAGTTATGTAGAGAAAATTTCAACGTTAAGAAGGCACAAATAAGCAGGGATACTGCAGACACGTGTTTCAGCGTTACAAGGAACGCCTTTTTCAGTGCAAAAAAAAAAAAAATGTCGGATGTCTGTGCAGCCATAAGCTCATTTTTTTTGCATTGAAAAAGGCGTTCCTTGTAACGCCGAAACACGTGTCTGCAGTATCCCTGCTTATTTGTGCCTTCTTAACGTTGAAATTTTCTCTGCATCTATAGCACAAAGGTATTTGTAAACTTTATAATACAGCTAATTTTATAGTGATCTGCAGTAAAAATTGCTAATTTTACAGTAATAGTAAACAGTAAAACTTCTACTTTTACAGTACTAAACTGTTCAGTTAAACCTACAGTTTAGTACCGTGCATTTTAATTTTACAGTTTTAAACTGGAATCTCTGCCGCCAGTATTATATTGTTGTTTTTACAGTATGACACAGTTAAATTTTATGGCAATAAACTATAAAATTGCTAACTTTCCGTAAGAAACCGTAAAACTGCTAGTCTTACAGTTAATTACTGTGGCATTTAACGGTTTTAAACTGGAAATTGGCTGACAGTATGATACTGTAAAAACAACAGTTCATTTTTTGCAGTGTGATATTTAGCACTAGTTTAACGGCGTAAAGAGCAAACACTGTCCTTCTTCATTAATGTGGAATCTGATTTAAATTTGACAAGTTACCACATTATATTCTCAATTCCCCACACGTGGGAAGCAAACAAAGGCGTCCATCAAAAATAACGTCCGAAGCTTTACTGACAGCTGTCAAAAAATTTCCGTTCCTCCTCCCATCCTGCTCCATTTTCGTGTCCACAATGCAAAAAATGAATGTTGTTTTTGCAGCTAATTTTATTATGATAAACTGTAAAAATTGCTAACTTTACAGTATTAAACTGTAAAATTGCTAGTTTTATAGTAAAAAACTGTAAAACTGCTAATTTTGCAGTTTAGTACCGTGCATTTTACAGTTTTAAACTGGAATCTCTGCTACCAGTATTATACTGTTGTTTTTACAGTTGTTTTACCTTTCACATTGTTAAATGTTATGGCAATAAACTGTAAAATTTCTTACTTTACTGTAAGAAACTGCAAAATTGCTTGTTTTACAGTTTATTACTGTCCATCTTACTGTTTTAAATTGGAACTTCTGCAAGAATTATACTGTAAAAACAGCAGTTATTTTTTTTCAGTGTAGGAATCAAATAAAGTCGTCCATCAAAACTAACTTCCGAAGCTTTTTTGACAGCTGTCAAAAAATTTCCTTTCCTCCTGCTCCATTTTCGTGTCCATAAATGGCCGCGCCCCACGCGAGCTCAGCATCTGCAACCGCCGGCTGTAATATGCGATCTCTGAATTATGAGAATGCCCGGCCAATTTATCCGGCGATATTAAAGAACGGTGGAAATTTTAAGAGCTCGCTGAATGGTGTGTTTATTTTTTGGCCGCGCTCGTAAAAGAAGTGAATTATCATGCAGGGTCTAGAGGCTCTCCCGAATCCAATCATTTCGAATGGAGGAAAGAAGAGAAAGCGTTTTTACAATTAGAGGCTGTGGGCGACAGTGGCGTGTGTCATGCGATTATTGTTACAAACCTTGTCTTCATTTATCCCAAAACTTGAGACCGAAACGAAAACTATTAATTTGTTGCGAAATATTTTATTCATCGGCATTTTAGTTTATTTCGGAACATTGTTAAATTTCGACAGAAGGCTTTTCAATCCACTGGGGGGTCAAAAAATCGAATTTCAAGTGTTTGGTAAAAGCATCGACTATGGGGGTACCTTTTTTTTTTTCACGTACAGCTGACATGATTAACCCATTAATGCCGACTTCGAAAACATCAATAAGACATTCATTTAAGTTTTAAGCTTCTTATCAAGGGTGCAAAAGTTATACAGGGTGTCCACTCCAATCGTGGACCAATAGCTAATTTCTAAACCGTTAGAGATAAGCATATAGTTTATTTGGGAAAACATCTCCAAATTATTAAAGGAATTTTGTGTCTATTCAATGTTTTTCAAAAAATCAAATTTTGAAAGAGTTACGAAATTTAAATTTTTATACAGCCCCCCAATCCTATCAATCACATTTAGTAAAACATTCTTGACACTGTAACGTTTAAAACTAAAAAAAAATCACTCTTCTACGACAAAAATTGACCGAGTTATGACGTTTTGAAAAATCAAGATTTTGCATTGTTTCATGACGTCATCGAGAGATCGCTTACGGGACCGTATGTGAAATCCTTCAAAATCTTGATTTTTCAAAACGTCATAACTCGGTCAATTTTTGTCGTAGAAGAGTGATTTTTTTTAGTTTTAAACGTTACAATGTCAAGAATGTTTTACTAAATATGATTGATAGGATTGGGGGGCTGTATAAAAATTTAAATTTCGTAACTCTTTCAAAATTTGATTTTTTGAAAAACATTGAATAGACACAAAATTCCTTTAATAATTTGGAGATGTTTTCCCAAATAAACTATATGCTTATCTCTAACGGTTTAGAAATTAGCTATTGGTCCACGATTGGAGTGGACACCCTGTATATAGTTCCCTTTCTGTGAGTATTTACCATCTGAAATGCACAACTGTTAGACTGATGGATCCATGTAAAGACAAGTTATATTTCTTTTCCGTGTTGGTATATTTTTGTACCAACCGGCAGTAATGGGTTAAGAAATAAGTAATAAAATTAAATAAATGGTAAAATTTGGGATTCTAGGACTAGTCGTATTCGTTTAAAAATTTAAACAAAAAATCTGTAGCTATGAATTTGAATTTTAGGGGCGGAAATCTAGAAGAAACTTGTTTACACGAAATGGCTCGCATTGTGTACCACAAAAATAACGTCAGGAGGGGGTCATTTTCGGAAAAGGGGCCAAAGTGCAATTTTTGTGCGAAAATGGGGTGCTTGGCGATTTTTTCGTAATATTAGTCCCAGAAACTGCAGTTTTATGCTATATTTGGTCGCGTAAGGGGGTTTATGACCCCCATGAGCACCCCCCCCTCTGGATCCGCGGTTGTCACCGCTACAGGCATAGAAATTGTTATACAAAAGCACATTCGTGCTAGTCATCTTAGAGTAAACCAAAAATAAACATCATTTTCTAACAATATTATACTATTTCAAAAGCACTGATGTGGAAGTTTACAAAATGCTTCTTGTACGTTCTTCTCAAATCGAAGTTTAGAAACTATGTTCAATAAGCAAAACTACGACACTTTTTTAGTTAGTTAAAAAATAGTTAACCAAACTAAAAAGAAAAATTCCGCTAGGTTTGCATGCACTTATAATACATCAACATGTAATATAGTTTAGCCTTTAGTATTAATAACAATATTAATTATATGACTTTTATATTTGTTAAGAACGTGAATTTTATCTTTTACTCAGTTACATACATACAAACAAACAAACAAACCAACCCACATGTGAAGCTAATAAAAGTGTATTAATTGGCTGTATTATACTGTAAAACAAGATTCATTTTCTACAGTGCAAATATGCCAAAATATGAGCCCTCTTGCTCTTCAAAAAGAGGCCTCAAAATTGTATACCAAGGCCCTTATCCAAAGTATTCGGTGAATTTAGGGGACGCCCACGTTGCTGAAAGTTATGTCTCATGTCCAGGACCACTTGCTACCTGTTTTCAAAATAATAGCCCTAATGGAAAAGCAAAAAAACAAAACAGGGCGTGAAGCTCTGTGCTCGGCCATTTAATTCGAAAGCCCCCTATTTTGAAAGCCGTTAACAACTGCTCAACGCAAAAAAAAGGTGGGTTGATTCTTTGACAGAGACTAATTACGCCATCCCTGCGCAGACGATCATCTCTCTCTCCCCCCCCCCCCGTCAAGGAAGGAAAAAAAAAAAAAGAAACACAAAAGCACTTCAGTCATAGCATAACTTCCTGACTGGCATAATCCTTCATTTGTTGTACGAAATCGCTGGGGGCGTTGTATCGAACTCAGCCAAAGTTATCGAGCAAAAAAACAACAAGAGCAAAAATACCGCAATGCATTATGATTTTCATCTTTCTACGTTAATCTCCGCCGAACCTCGTAATAACGCGATAAATATCTAAATAAATAATAAAATATAATTTCCGAGGAAAGTTATCAATCCGTTGAATAAAAAATTACCCGTATAACAATCGTAATTATTTCGGAGGAAGCATGGACTTAATGGAAAACCTGGTTTTTGATTAGATATTTCTTACTCCACTTTGGCAACAGGTTTGGAGGCCTCATTGTTAGAGACAAGAAAATCAATTTTTGAGACGCAACCATTCTTAAAGATGTATCTCCTTGCTTAGATATTTTTATCCCCCAGTGTATATTTAAAAGTAATATCCGTAGTCAAAGTAGCAACCTTTCCGAAAATGATGCTTGGATTTTTTGTTAACAATCAAAACTGTGATGATCAAATTCTCCCATCATGTCAAACAATTAAAAAAGCACTTCGAGACGTTAATGCAAAAAAATAATTCCATCTCAAAAAGCATTTCTTTTAAACTTTTTTTTACAAAATAGCGAACGATTTTTATTTTTTTGTGCTTATTTCTCTCTTCTATTTATTTAGGTTTAATTTTTAGTGTAATTATATTATCTATATACATAATCTATATACATAAAGGACTACTTTTGTATGCGTATGTCCGGGGTAAACTTCAAAACTACTAGACCGATTTAAACCATTTTTTCACCGTAGATAGCTACAGTAACAGGGAGCAAGATAAGCTATAATTTATTTCTAAAAAGCTTAGTTTAAAAAAGTTATAATGGGAAATAGTAAATTTCATGTCATTTCCCCATTAAATGATTAAATTTTCAGTCCATTGTTGCAAAATTTTGGTTGCTTCGCAACAACAATATTAATAGTAATCATGATGAAAACTTTGAACCAAGGCTTCTCTGGAGTAAGTATGAAACTTATTGCTTTCTTAGGATTTCTATATTCATCTATGCCAATAATCGCTAACGAGACTAAATAAAAAGATAATTGATTTTGGCAACAGTTAGAGAACAGAAAATGTTTATAGTCAAAAAATTTCTAAGTTAGGTACATAAGATGTTTTCACCAATGTAGTCACAAGGATATAAACTAATGATGGGACTTATTTTACGTGTAATGTTTGGAAATACTTGACTCCAGTGCGATTGATTTTACAGGGTGCGACAGAGAAACTTGTTGATTTTAATTAGATGCTAATTAGCAAGGAGTGGTCTGAAAGGAGTGAGAAGAGTCTCACTTTAAAGAGAGGGTCCTGAAGTTTTGTTATCTCATAGTTTAGTTGTCGCCATGCGTTGGACAAAGGAGCAACGAGCGTTCGCCGCTTACTTTTCAAATAATCTTACTTTTCAAATAATCTTTCGGTGGTCGCCACTCAATGTGCCTTCCGAACTCGGTTCAAAATTCAGCCCGTTGTTCCCATTCCTAGCTGGGAATCGACTGTTTTGTGGGTGAAAACATTTAGGCAAAGTGAGAGTGTGGCAAACAGAGGCCCAGGAGGTCAACGGATTTCCAGAACCCTAGAAAACGTCGAAAAAGTGAGGGAGTCATTTTTGCGCTCTCCCAGGCGTTCGACGCGTAAACACGCTGCTGCTTTGGGGATTTTTGATTGGACACTGAGACGAATTCTTCACAACGAACTCCAGTTTCATCCCTACAAACTTGCTGTGGTTCACCAGTTGAGTGATAACGTCTCCTTGAAAGGTGACGTACCGTGGCCGGCCCGCTCTTCCGATTTGACACTCTGTGACTATTTTTTATGGGAGTATCTCAAATCGATCGTTTACAACGACAAGCCCCGGACCCTGAAACGCCTGGAGAACAACATCCGGCTTGCTATCACCAACATCCCATCAGTCTATATGCTCGAAAGAGTGCAACAAATCTAGGGTACATGAGAGCATCATTAACAGGGGCCGTCATTCTTCCCGATGTAGTTTTTAAATCTAACTAATATAAAAATTCAGAATGGATACCATATCTTATAAAAAGTAGTAAACTGATACATGATGTACTTTTCCCTTAGTTGACTTTTCAAGTCTGCAAGTTTCTCCGCCGCACCCTGTACCAAGCTTATAACATTTCCGATTTACCTAAACATTATTTGTAGCTTGCATTTGTATTTAAGGTGTGTAATACAGTTTTTTAGTTTGTCCAGTCATAAAAAATTGCCATTGATTACAGAAGTAGCCATTGTGTGTATAGATATGCAATTTAATGTTGAAAAATTCATGAACGAGTGTCACTAAAACCCATACCCCGGCCCAAAACCCGGGGCGG
>JAXGGA010017377.1:0-24492 GCA_038373865.1 Uloborus plumipes | reverse complement strand
TTTACTTATTTGGAACATTTGAAGCCTAAATTTTGAGAAAAGAACCTGAACATTTTCTACAGAGATCTTGAGTCTAATGCCAGCAGAAAATCTCAAGTTATTTGGAACACTTTAAACCTATATTTTAAGAAATTTTTCAGAAAAATGCCTGTAGATTTTCTTTGAGCTTTCTACAGAAAATTTACAGAGATTTTGAGTCTAATGCCTGCAGAAAATCTCAAGTTATTTGGAACACTTTAAGCCTATATTTTAAGAAAATTTTCAGAAAAATGCCTGTAGATTTTCTTTGAGCTTTCTACAGAAAATCTACAGAGATTTTGAGTCTAATGCCTGCAGAAAATCTCAAGTTATTTGGAACACTTTAAGCCTATATTTTAAGAAAATTTTCAGAAAAATACCTGTTGATTTTCTTAAAACATAGGCTTAAAAGGTGTTCCAAATAACTTGAGATTATCTCAACTTTTTTTTTTAAGACTGTTTTGAGATCTTTTCTAGTGGGGAAGCATGAAGACATTTTTCGCTCGGAGTGGTTTTTCTTTTTATCACTAGAATTTTAGAATGGATTATGTAAGTTTGTGAATGAACGAACACTCCGGATTTTGCTAGAATATTGTGGACATTTCTTTCCGTGTATAAATAGCCTTGAACACAGTTTTTAGTCAGTCAGTTTTTCTCAGATGGGATTTCTGAGATTCTCGGTTTTATTCGCTTTGGGCGGATGTTTGTTTTGCTTTTGTAATTTCTTAATTACTGTTCACGTTAGATACGTGGTGCTGAGTTACTGTTGAGAGTACAGTGTACTGTTTGCTACCTAATTGCTGGATGTTTAGCAATTGTTTCCTGCTCCTATTGTAAATAGTGTACATACTTGTAAATAAATTTATAGTTACTTCCTCAAGATTGGAATGCTCATTTAAAGAAAGTTGAAGGTGCTACGGACTCGTTACAATTTTGGCGCCCAACGTGGGGCATCTTCAAGGACTTTCTCATATTAACTGTGAACTTGGACTTTTCTTCCTGTGGACTTTTTGACTTCGGAATTTTATGGTGATTAGTAGAGCAATGGAGGAACAACTGAAACAACTCCTTGACGCAATCAACGCTGTTGAAATTGATATGACTGCGAGCATGGCTACTAATCAAGAACAATTAAAGAATGAGCTGGCTACTAATCAAGAACAATTAAAAAATGATCTGGCAACAAATCAAGAACAATTAAAGAGTGATTTAACCGCGAGCATAACTTCAAGTCAAGAAGAAATTAAGAGCGATCTAACATCAATGAAATATTTGGTGGAAACTAAATTTACCAACATGGAAAATAAAGTGGAGGCTCTAGAAGATCGAATCACCACGGTAGAAAACCATGTGGACAAGAAAATTAAAGAACTTGAATCGAGGTTATCAGCATCCTCCAACAATTCAAGTGACTGTGTAGCTGCAGCTGGAACTTCTCGTCCATCCATCAAACTGGTCACGTTTGACGGGAAGACCTCGTGGAATATTTACAAGAAGCAGTTCCTCATCGTTGCAGAAGCAAACTCCTGGGACTCTTTAACGAAAGCCTGTCACCTTGCAGCCTCGCTGAGAGGGGATGCAGCTGACATACTACAGACCTTCCCAGAGGACAAGCACCGCGACTTCGAAGCCTTATCATCAGCCTTGGAGCTTTGCTTTGGCGAAGCATGCCAAAAAGAAATCAGCCAAGTCCAGCTGAAATCCCGACTCCAGAGGACTGGAGAGACTTTGCAAGTATTTGCAGCAGACGTTGAGAGGCTTTCCCATCTTGCCTTCTCGAACGGATCCTTCGGATGTTCGCGATAACCTGGCCCTGAACTACTTCATAGATGGAGTGCGAAATCCAGAAGTTCAGACGGCTCTCCGGATGGCGGACATTAAGGATCTTAAATCCGGTCTGGTCTACGCAATGAAGTTCGAGGCTGCACAGCAAAGTCCCGCAAGGATCGCCCTTCGACCTGGGGCGTGGAAGTGAGTGCCCAAGATTCGAACTCAACTCGTTTCTCGGAAATTGAGCGACAAATCAAAGAGATCTCAGGGATCCTGAAGAAGACTAGCAAAGACCAAAGTAGACAACCACTGAAGTGCTGGAAATGTGGCGGTGAGGGCCACGTGCGAAGGAATTGCGAAGCTCGCCAAGAAAAAAAGACTTCTCCCAAAGTTTTCCAGATTTCCCCAAGAAGTGGCGGCTGCAACGGACTCTTCATTTACGCTTATGTGAATGGGTTTCCCTGCGAAATGATTGTGGGCACAGGAGCCAACGTTACCATCATTAAGACTGATGTGGCTCATCAATTTGGACTCAAGATCGTATGGACGCCGCCCTGCGTTACTCTCCAAACTGTGACAGGTGACAAAATCGAGATTGAAGGAAAAGTGAACTTAGAAATAATGTTCGGGAGCGCCACTTACCACCACACGGCATTCGTTGCTGACATTACAGATCCCTTCATTCTCGGACTGGACTTTTTTAAAAAATTTGATTTTTCTATCGACTTTAAAAATAATGAGCTGCACTCGATGAGGGAAGACATAGCAATCTTCAATGCTGAAAATAACTTAAAATCCGCGCATCAAATAATAGCCCAAACAGATTTATTGATTCCCTCTAGATCAGAAGTACTAATACCTGGCTCCCTCAAGGAAAACAACAGCTTTAAATTCGGCCTCATTGAATACCCTAACCAGAATGATAGCCCAAAAGGAGTACTAGTGGCCTCTACGCTTGTGGACCTTTCAAAGAATGCAGTTCCTGTGAGAGTCGCCAATGTAAGTGAAAGACCGAGGAATATTAAGAAAGGAGAAGTGTTGGCAACTTGTACTCCCGTAAACTGCATCATCAGAAGAATTGATTCCTCCGAGGCTGTGTCTTCCGAGTCCTTGACTTCGAAATTAATTGGGAGTGCATCATTATCGAAGGATCAAAGATACGCTGCGGAAAAATTGGTGGACAACTTCAAGCAGGTGTTTTCATCTACATCCGAAGATGTTTGTCGCACGAGTTTAACGCAGCATAGGATCGACACTGGAGATCACCCCCCTATCAAGCAGCATCAAGGACGACTACCGTTCGCCAAGAAGGAAGAGGTTGAGATCCTCTTGAAAGAGATGCAGGAGAATGACGTCATCGAACCTTCATCCAGTCCTTGGGCATCCCCTATCGTCTTGTCCGAAAGAAAGACAGCTCTACCAGATTTTGTGTTGATTACCGACGCCTGAATGATATCACCAACAAGGACAGTTACCCTCTTCCACGGATCGATGACACTCTGGACACCCTTTCCGGACACCAGTGGTTTTCGACCCTGGATTTAAAGAGCGGCTACGGGCAGGTGAAGATACACCCCGACGACCGAGAGAAGACGGCGTTTACAACCGGACAAGGTTTGTGGCAGTTTAAAGTGATGCCCTTCGGCCTCTGCAATGCACCAGCCACGTTCGAGCGTCTTATGGAATCAGTGCTACGAGGAGGAGGACTCTCTTATGAATCCTGTCTTGTTTACTTGGACGACATCATCATCATAGGACGCAGTTTTGAGGAACATTTGTCTAATCTTAGGAAGGTGCTGCAAAAGCTTAAGGAAGCCAACCTGAAGTTGAGCCCGTCCAAATGTAATTTGTTCCGCCGTGAAGTGAACTACCTTGGTCACATTATCTCTTCTGAGGGTGAACGAACAGATCCAGATAAGGTATCTGCAGTCAAGAATTGGAGCCGCCCCGAAAATGTCCATAAGCTGCGAAGTTTCCTGGGGCTCTGCACGTACTACAGGAAGTTTGTGAAGGGTTTTTCCAACATTGCACGACCTTTGCATAAGCTGACGGAGAGCAAACAAAAATTTGAATGGTCCAAAGAATGCGAGGATGCATTTCTACAACTGAAGGACGCTTTAACATCAACTCAGATTTAACAGGACAATCCTTAATAATCTCTCGCTTATGGTCTCCAAAAATCAACAGGATTGGGACAAGAAACTTCCTCTGTTCCTGCTGGCCTACCGCAGTGCTGTCCACGAGACCACCGGATATTGCCCATCACAGATGCTCTTCGGCCGAGAGCTTCGGCTACCTTGTGATCTCGTCTTCGGTCTCCCTCCAGATGTGCCTTCATCGCCTGAGGAGTACGTCCAGGATCTCCAGGCCCGGTTGGAGGACGTTCATCACTTCGCACGGGAGCGAATCAACATCGCGACGGAGAAAATGAAGACCCGATACGACACAAGGTCCACTGGCCATGACTTTCAAGAAGGTGACAAGGTGTGGCTATCATTTCACACTCCAGGGTCCCCCGTACCTACCACAGCTTCGTGGTTTAACCGGGATAGGGCCCTGAAGAGCGCTCTGTTCTTAATTTTGAACCAGAACCTAGGGTCGAGCAAACCCTAGGTTCTAGCACCCCCAGAGGTATCGTTTCACTTGGAGGACTTTGTGACCACGACATTTTTAACGCCTCTCAGCCACCATTAATCAAGGCGGTGGATCTTTGATCGGCTGGGATCGAACCCGGGTCCCTCCGGACACGAGTCCGACGCCTTACCGATCGGGCCACCACGGCCCAAGGTGTGGCTATGGAATCCCATCCGACGTAAAGGTCTATCACCCAAATTGCAGTCGCATTGGGATGGACCCTACACAGTCCTTCACCGGCTGAACGACGTCGTAATGAGGATCCAGAAGTCATCACATTCAAAACCTAGGGTTGTACATTATGATCGGCTAGCCCCATACTATGGCCATAGTTCGTTAACTAAATCTAAAGCTACCATGGTAATTTGTTTGTAAATTTTGTAAATAACTTTTGCCTTTAATTGTCTGTAATATTACTTTATCAATGTTATTATTTCTTTCATGTTCTCATTGTTATTGTTTATCATGTTTATGATTGGTCATCATGTAATGTGTGCATCTGTAAGTTTTCCCTTGCTTCCTTTCTGGGGATTGTACTGCCCGGGACGTGCAGTCCTTGGGAAGGGGTTACAAATCTTGTTACAAATGTTACAATGTTACAAATCTTGTAAATAGTTGTTGTTTTTCCTGCCTTGCATCATTTTCATTAGTTTTGGTTTTATCTGACGTCATGTTGCAAAAGTATCTGAAGGTATCACTTTTATCACTTTTATACCGGCCCTGTAACGTTTTGTAGTTTTTACACTTGCCCTAACTTTGATAAGCATGAAGACATTTTTCACTCGGAGTGGTTTTTCTTTTTATCACTAGAATTTTTGAATGGATTATGTAAGTTTGTGAATGAACGAACACTCCGGATTTTGCTAGAATATTGTGGACATTTCTTTCCGTGTATAAATAGCCTTGAACACAGTTTTTAGTCAGTCAGTTTTTCTCAGATGGGATTTCTGAGAGGCTCGGTTTTATTCGCTTTGGGCGGATGTTTGTTTTGCTTTTGTAATTTCTTAATTACTGTTCACGTTAGATACGTGGTGCTGAGTTATTGTTGAGAGTACAGTGTACTGTTTGCTACCTAATTGCTGGATGTTTAGCAATTGTTTACTGCTCCTATTGTAAATAGTGTACATACTTGTAAATAAATTTATAGTTACTTCCTCAAGATTGGAATGCTCATTTAAAGAAAGTTGAAGGTGCTACGGACTCGTTACAATATATATATATATATATATATATATATATATATATATATATATATATATATATATATATATATATATATATATATATATATATATATATATATATAAATAATAAACAATTTAGTCTCTTATCATAATTAAATACTTTTATGAACTATATTCAATACGATACTTGTGATTGTTTCGATGAACATATTTTTTTGAAATTCACTGGTGACTAACGGCTATATTTAAAAGTACGCTCTTTCTAAAAGATACACGATATTGATTGCCAGATTTTTGATCATCGACTGCACAACGCACCACAACGCACTTTCTAGCGCTTTAACTTTTTTGACATTCCTTTTAAAGTAATTTTCATAAATTATTGGGAAAAGCTATCCACGCGTTTTATTATCTTTTATGTCCGCCATTACTGATTTTTTTCGCGTACCACAAAATTGCAAATCACGCACCACCAATGCTATGCGTACCACAGGTTAGGAGTAAGCTTCGCTAAGCTATAAAAATTTTTTAAAAATATTTTAGTCCTTTTTCAATACATATTTTATTACAACTTTTAAAAAAAAACGAGAGACATGAAGACAGTGATATATTTTTTTTTATTTTGAGAACTTTTAATGAAAGGGATCGTCCATAAAATATGTTCAACCGAAGATTTTGAAAAGAATAAATCCACTAATGTAGTTAAACTTTTTCTGGAAGCTTTTTACTAATTTACTGATTCATTTTATTATGCGACAAAATGTGTATGATATTTACATTCATATCACATAGATGGCGCCATGTTTTTATAGATTAATTTCCTTGCATTATTTAATTGGGTGGGCCGAAAAGGACTTTTTTTTTATTTTGATGATGGGTATTGCGGAAAAGGTGCCATTGGGGGAGCAAAGTGCACATGACAAATTTGAAATTTTTTGATCAATTTCTTGATCTTGCGCAATTGCGTTGAAGGCTGGAAAAAATGCAGATTTTTCGAAATTTTTAGTAAATTATTTTAAAAAAAATTCTATTTTTGACAACGGATAGGACGGAAAAGGTGCCATTGGGGGCATAGAAATTCCATAAAATTTGAGGTCTGTGGTGTAATTTCCTCCTTTTCCACAAACGCCTGGAAGATTTGGCAATTTCCTGTTTTTTTTTCTACGTTTTAAATTCAATTTCGTCAAAGCGTTAAAATGCTGTTTTCGCTGTACTTATCTGAAATAACTACATTGCTTTTTACCACTAGCTACACTACTTTTTATCACAAAAGTTTACAGTATTTTCTTCACATATAAAACTGAACAATTGTTATTTAAAACGTTCAAAAATTATAGGAACATTCTGTTGTATATAACTTTTTTTTACAACTAGAAAATCCCATTTGTTTCCTGATTTTTCTTTCTTTTTTTTTTTTTTTACAACTAGAACTTTCTAAGGGAGTCAAGGGACCCACCTTGACACTGTGTGCCAATGCCCATGCATGTGTGTCTGTTATTACCAGTGAGATACATATTTCTTGTCATAAACATTCTTAACACTTTACCGACCGGGCGTCGATTAATCGACGTTTTGTTCCCAGCGCTTACCGACCGGGCGTCGATTATTCGACGTTTGCTCTCCGGCGCTTACCGACCGGGCGTCGATTAATCGACTTTGAACCGATCTGTGGTGACTTAAATTTTGTTACCCTACAATAACACGAAGCGTACAATTTTACCAGAGTTTAAGAAATGCACATATATCCCCGCGCGTCAGTCTAGGCCAAAACCGAGTCGGTGTCTTGGACGATCTGCAGCTGAGCGGGCGGTGGAAGGGCATAGGATGTTCGAATCGCTACCGGTCGGTAAAGTGTTAAATATACACATTAAAAAGAAGAATTCTACTTTAGTACAAAAAAAAAAAAAACTACCTGAAGTTTTTACGCACACTATTCTGATTTTTATCAATCAGAAACTACAATGTTAATTTTATTTTTTGTCTAATTCCAGGTCCTAATATCATGGCCAGGCTATAAAATATTTAGCAAAAGGAAAAAAAGTGGTTGCAAAATAATTGCAGTAATTTCTCTTGAAGTGCATAATAGTAGCGTGGAACATTGCTCAACTAAAATGTTTAGTCTTGCTTTATTTGATTCCTTTTAACCCTCGTGGGTCCCTCCCATTTCAGTTACACTCAAGACCCTTGGGGTCATAAACGACCCCAATGCTTCCTTTAATTAATTCACTATAATTATTGAATGTTACATGCATTATTTAAGTTCACACACTTTTTAATGCTAAAAAAACAAAAAATAAAAAGATACAATTAAAGTAAAATTTAGTTTATGAATTAAAATTATAATTTTAGAGCAAAACTTACAATAACTGTAGATTTATTTACATCTGTTACAGACCTGAAAAAACATGATTTTTGCAAGTGAATTTCAAACACTTATGACATTTTTCAATGCATTTTCTGTCCAGTTCTCTTGGACAAAAGTTGCAACGTCCTCTTTTTTTGGCCTTCTGGGGAAGTGACCCCAAAGGGTCTTATGTGCAAAAAATGCAATTCGGGAAAAATAAAACACAATAATAGCATTATTTTGAATAGAAAACTAGAAGAATAAAAGCCACAAAATGCCATTAAAAACAAATGGTTGATTAACAAAATATATTAAACAGAAATTGCATTGGGGTCACATATGACCCCAAGGAACCCACGAGGGTTAACCAACTCAAGACATATCTATGCAGATTTTTCTCTTTTGGAAACACAATACGGAATTTTTGGGAGATGGCGGAATAGGTACCGCTCTCTACTACATTACACTATAGGGTCCCCTGTACCTACCCAGGGCCGAATTTAGCTCCATGCCGTCCCTAGGCAGATTTGAAATTTGCCACCCCCACACCCTGAAGTAGAAGTATTAGGTTGGTGCGTATGAAATGTCGGATTCTTAAGTGATTGTATAAAACTGCATATCTTTCTTCAAAAGCTGTTTATTCAATCAAAGTATGCTCCATTCGCTTCAATACACTTCTCCCAACGAGATTTTAAAGCGTAGATGCCTGTCTTAAAAAAATAAGGGAAGACCTTCGAGAAAACCTATTTGCTGAAATGAGTCTCTGGCAATGGACAATACGACTATGAATGAGGTTATGCCAAAGACAAAAGTATAACGAAAACAGGGAGACAAACGTCCGCATTTAAAGAAAATCCGACATTTCATACGCACCAACCTAATACAATTCCTTGACTCAAAAAAAAGGTAGTATTTTCAAAATTAAAATTGTCCATCTTCTGAAGAAATTATGACGTTTCATATTATTTCATTTTGTATGTTTTTTATTGTGCCCGTAATCTTCTCACTGTTCTAGAAAACTATTCACATGATGCCAATTCAAATAAAGTTTATAGTATGTATAATATACATAATTAATAAATTATTATTATTATTTTCTCTATATAGTTAGTTCTATAAAACTTGTTCTCTTTCATTGTCCGAAGTCTTAAAACGGTCCCTTATAATGACAATGCAGGGACTATTATAAAATGTTATAAACAAAAGTTAGACTTGAAATGTCAAAACATGACAGAAATGGAGAGTTGCTTCGAAATTCGTCATCTGTTGCCCAAAAGACATTTTCATTAAAAAAAAAAAAAAAAACAATTGCATTCCGAACAAATATTCATTCTTTAGATTTATTTTGATGAAAATTGTGTTTCGCAATCGAATATTCAGCTTTGTTATTAAACACCCATTTGAGGCCATGGGAGGCCAAGTCCTACTGTGCCTGTTTGTTCATGCGACCAATGGCTGTGGGTTGTAGAGCAAATATTCTGGTTTGTATATGTCAGCTTTCAGCTAACGCGAAACCCCAGAGTTCAGTTCCCAAGCTCACGTGTTACTCATTCAGCTGAATCGTCACTGAGCACTGGACTGAACTTCAATGTTTTGCGCGTTGACCATTTTTTCCACAGCTGTCATCTTTTTTTTTTTTTTTTTTTTTTTTTTTTTTTTTTTTTTTGCGCAAGAGCATCTTTACGTTGCTATTTTTACTTGTTTATTATTATTCTTATTATTTTTTTTAATTATTAATAAGTCTATGATTTGAATAATTTCCTCTATGTCATATGTTCACTCACATGAGCTTCTTACCACTCCTCACTTTTTAACGGCATTTTATTCGTAAATTGTTGTTGAATTACATTCCAAAATATCAGCAGTTTCCGCTTTTGAAAAACTGCACATTCTAAAAACTGCACTTCTTCTGGTTGGATGGGGCTCTAAAAATGTTTGATACAGCCCAGGAGCCGAGCAATCCCTGATCCAGCCCCCAAGTGGTATTGATTTGGAATGGGAACTTGAAAAAATAAGACCAGGAACATATTTAGCGTTCCCCAGTCACCATTAGAGAACACGGAGAATTTTCGACCATCTGGTTTCGAACCTGGGCCCTTTAGTTATGAGCCTAATGCCTTACATCAGGGCGGATACAGATCTCTAGGGTTTGTTCTTGGCTTTTAAGTGCAACATTTTGTATAATGTTGTTGTTGTCTTGTGCCAGCAAATCTGTCAATTTGGGGTGAGCTGCTTCTTTTTTCCCGAATGTACCATAATTTGGTGTGAAGTCCGACTTCCACAGTACTCACATATGCTACAGGGACCCGTTTATAGGGTGAACATCAGGCTTGAAGTAATCGCCGATTACGTAATTGTAATCGGCGCATTCGATTTCATTTTTCTGTAATCGTAATCATAATTTGGAAATGGGACACTCGTAATCCTGTATAGTCATTTAGGGACATCTCGACACTCAGGAGATCTCGACACTTTTAAGGAAATCCCCCAGTAGACCCCCCTGCACCCTGGTGGCGAAAGTGAAACTGTTGTATTGAAATGACCTGAGAGTGTAGTGCGTCATTTTCATGAAGTGTAGTGAAGTCTGAGATCATCAAGAAATAACATATTTATGTGTCAGTAAGTGTTCAAGTTTATAATGCATGCAGTATAAGATTGACTTTTGTAACAATGATAAATGGGGACGATGGCTTTGATTTTTGGTGATTTTCGAATGGCTGGCTAGTAAGATTAGACATTCAAGAACATGGCTGCGCAAGCAAAAAGTTTGCATAACCTGTCAGAGGGCAGTGCTGCCATCTTTCACAGAAATGTGTAACTTGGGGAGATCTCGACATTCTGTTATGGGGAGATCTCGACAGTCGAGTTCTCCCTTATCGGCCTGTCGAATTCTCCCTGATTAGTACATTGTAAGTCTTGTATGCTGATATTTCTTTTCTCGATAGTTTGCGAACAAATTAATATTTTTTTCTTCTTTTTTATGATATTTTAGGGTTGAAAATGCCTCGCATTTATGATTATAAAGGAGTACTTGGAAAATGGAAGCCTGAAGATATGGCGGCTGCCATACGAGAGGTGAAAGAGAACAAAATGCCACTTGCAACTGCGGCCAAAAAATTTGACGTCCCGAGGAATACATTAAGGACCAGGGTACTAACAGGTGCAGTATCAAACCGGCAAATTGGAAAGGGAGCAACATTAGATGATGCTATGGAAAAGGAACTGGTTGAACATTTATTACTGCTGGATTCCAAGGGGTTTGGCATGACCGTAAATGATATTAGGAAACTAGTATTTAAATTTGCGGAGAAAAGGAATCTAACGCACCGGTTCAACAAAGACAGCAGCATGGCAGGATATAACTGGGTATATTCTTTCTTAGAAAGACACCCCAATTTGTCAGTAAGGAAAGCTCAAGGCTTGTCCTATGCACGTTCCAGAGGTCTCAATAGAGACGAAGTACGAAAATTTTTTGACAATTTACGGGAAATGTATGATGCGTTGGACCTGTGGGAAGAACCAGCAAGAATTTTTAATGCCGATGAAACTGGACTGCAGCTAATTTTTAAACCTGGTAAAGTGATTTCTTCCAAAGGCAAAAAGGATGTGTACCACGCCATGACAGGAGAAAAGGGGTCTACTGTTACTGCTATGGTTTGTAGCAGCGCAACAGGAAGTGCCATCCCTCCCTTTGTCATAATGAAGGGTATTAGGAAAAAACCGTCGTATGCCAAAGGTTTACCATATGAATCGACTTTAGAGATGTCAGACTCTGGATACATGACCAGCGAAGTATTCAACAAATTTCTTGACCATCTGAACAAATACAGACCAAAAGGCAAAATTTTACTCATTATAGATGGACACGCCTCTCGCTGCAAAGATCTGGATACACTGAACAAAGCGTCACTGTTCGGAAATGAGATGCTATGCCTCCCTCCACATAGCACTCACAAATGCCAACCCCTGGATGTTTCATATTTCAAGAGCCTGAAACATTTCTACAATGAAGCATGCAGGAACTTTGTTCATCACCATCCAGGAAAGGGGATCACCAAAGAAGACTTTGCAGAAATATTCAAACAAGCTTGGGAAAAGTCTGTTATGCCAGGGAACTTTACCAACGACTTTAGAAAATGTGGAATCTATCCATATAACCCAGACATTTTGGAAGAACATATATTTGAACCTGAACTTATGTCTACAACAAATGGTACCGTTATGGTACAGGAAGATGATAACATTCAGAGGTCATCATCACCATCCACTTCATCAGCTTCTACGTCATTTTCGAGTTTATCTCCTGTACCAGTAGTACAGATACACTCTGTACGGAATAGGAGAAAAAAACAAGAATCGGCCGTTTTAACATCCGTAGAGTACAGGAATCAAATGCGCAGAAAAACACCAACACAGGGATATAGACGTCCGGGAGGAACTCAGCCCAGTTCTTCGAGAGATCTCCATGATAGTGAAAATTACTGTGGCGAGTGCGGAGGGTATTACTTTGATGATACCGACGGACAGAAGTGGGTGAAATGTGTTGGAGAATGTAATACGTGGTTCCATGAGGCTTGCGTACAAAATGGGAAGGAAACCCAGTTTACATGCTACAAATGTACATAGTTAAAAGGCGATATATATTGTTGCATTGTAATATATGTTTATTACGCAAATCACTCTTTTCCATATTTCACCGAAGTAAAAAAACATTGTTTTCAATTGTACCTGCCAGCCCGTAGGTGCCTGTCGAGATCTCTCGCAGTTAAGGGAGAAGTGGACATTTTGCTTTTATTTTTTCATAGTATTTATATGACCTATGATGTTTTTCCGGGTAAACCATTACACAGGAATAGTACAGCCTAATAATGGAATAATTGTTTTCTGTAAAAATAAATAATAAAATCCTTAAATATTAACCAGTTATTTATGATTTTTCCTTAAGGTGTCGATATGTCCCTAAATGACCCTAATCGTTATTTCAATCAAGTATTTCTTGTGTAATCATAATTGTAATCTTTCTTTCTATAATCCTTGTTATCGTGTAATCTGACTTTTTTTTTTCAAAATATTTTCACATATACAAGTTTAATCTTTATGCTTTACATTAATGCAGATATAATTTTTATCAATAGTCCAACATTTCTTTTGAAGAATTTGAAGTGTTTGTGCCTGTCGATAGATAAGGAGAAGATCAAAAACTATCCCGAAAGCTGGTGTCGGCAAGTGACGATGTGTTATCCTTTCTCCCTCCCTCGTTTTTCTTCTCTGCCGATCCATATCGGCGATTTGTTGACCCAAAAGATTTATTAGTCCTATTTTGTATTTTTGCGTAACTCTTCAAATACTAGTTTGCTTATTTTTTCTAGATATTTTTGTAGCCTCAATTGCCCCTTATAAGGATTCAAAAAACAGAGCTTCATACGTATGTTAAAAAGATTGTTCAGAAAAGTATGAATTTTATATGTCTATTTTTTATTTATTTTTAACGAATAGAAAAATGAGGAGGGGGAGGCTGATGCCACAAATTATCGCCTCGGGTTTTCAACTACCCTCTGGTTAAATGATGCATATTTTGATACATTTTAATCATTTTATTTTTTTTAGGTTTTTTTCTGAAAATGTTAGAAACTTACTGCGTACGTGGAGCGTTGTGGTTTTCCGCCTCGGGTGTCACCTGTGCTATCCTGCTTAAAGGTGATGCTTTTTTGTTGTTGTTTCCTTAAGACTTTGTAAAACTACGAAAGTGAGGCATGATTTCATTTTCTTTTAAATCGGCGAGAAATAACAATTCATTTGGTGCTTGCTTTTTTTTTTTTTTTTTTTGAAAAATTACTATTAAAAAAATCGTTTTTTTTTTTTTTTTTTTTTTTTTTTTTTTTTTTTTTTTTTTTTAATTACTGCTGTCACGCGCAAAATATTCGCGCGAGTAAGCTAGTAATTGCATATTTTAGATTATAGTTCCAGCTGTGGATCTACATAATAAACTCCATCATTTCTGAAACATTTCAAGGGGAATTATTAAATTCTACTAAGAGGATGGGAGAACTCCAGAATATTGCACATCAACTTACAAAAGAGCATTTAAACAGAGTTCTCTAAAATTCAAGTTTATAGACTAAATCTTAGTACGTATGTTTCCTTTGGCTCTAGATGTACCTGCATGAATTTCTAAATCAGTCCATCCCAGGACCCCGACCCGACAAAGTAAAAATGAGCCCCAAGGCCCACAATAGTTTGCAGGCCCCTTGAAGGCTACGGCAGAATGCAGAGGCTGATTTACTAGTTTGGAGGCTCATCCGAATGCATTAAATTGGCCCCATTTTCTGTGTAAGTTATTTATCATGCGGATTTTTGAATCTCCCTTGGTGGGGGGGGGGGGTACAATTGTGCAATTGTGACAAGGAGAAAAAATCCGCTACTGATGAGAGATTAATAAAAATTGCTATGTGAGGATTTTTTCTTATTGAGGAAATTTAAGGATTAATTAACTTCTGATCAGGGCCAGAACCACGAACCTCGTCAATGATAGCATAGCGCGCTATTCGCTGAGCCAATATGCCTCAGGGCCTCGGTGGTCAAAGTTGGGTTATGTGCTCTGTATTAGGAATTGAATGGAACATAATAACCAGATCAGTGCCTGTTTTTTATTGTCTTTTAATTATTGTGTTTGTGTTTATTTCTATTTGAAAAATGCAGCTTTGATCGCTTTTTTTGAAACTATTTTAGCAATTCTACCTACAAAAATTATTTTGAGTATTAGCACTCACAAAAAAAAAAAAAAAAAGATTAAAATCAAGACGGATTTGAAGTCTTATTCCAATTTATTTCCCCATATATAATGATACAATTTCCCACTTGAGCGAATAAAACCTTCTAGGATTCACTGATTGTTATCAACATTTAAATATGAAAAATCCGAGTTATTTCAAATGTCTGCAATGTAAAGTTCTTTTGCAGTGTAATTATGACAGCGCACAGCGTGGTTTTTTTTTTCTTCTCAGAACAAGGTGACGTACCGTAGTGTGCATGTTACGAATACAGCATAAATTGAAATTTTCATCAAATCTGCAGTAAGCCGTTCATATCTGGACTAGTTTGCAAAACATAATGACGCTATACAACGCAGCCATGTTGTTTATCTCGCGAGGGTTGGCTACTTTGATTTGGCGAAGTTTGAGTCGGCGCAACTGTATTGAAGCCAAATGTGCTGCGAAGCTTATCATTTTGTAATATCGCGATGACATGGGAAGTCATCATGTGCAAGAGGAGCACTTCGCATTGGAGTACTGAGTGAATCGGCGGAAGAGGCGTGAAAAATTACCCTGGAAGAAGCATCTACAGGCGGAAGTTGTATCTCTTGACAGACAAGTAGGAGGCTCCTAGCCCTGGTTGGGGTGGGACCCCTATAGATAGTAGCAGAGGGATAATGAAAGATGAGTTCACAATGAAGTGGAGGATTTCCTCCTTTCATCTACACCAGCCAATGATTGTTCAGCGGGCCTTGTCTTTCATAGAAACGGGAAATGAATTTTCGAATAAGATTTTCAACAAAAAAAATAATAAATAAATAAATAAAAAAAAATGTTTTTTATCACTGGTGGTCCGATAATTTTTTTCTTGCTGTTTTTCTGTTTTATGTTTCTTCAACAATATATATCACTCATTTAGTTTTTTCCCGATTAATGAAAAAAAAAGAAAAAAAAAAAAACTCCTGTCATTGAAAATGACTTTAAGCAGAAAAAGAAAGCAAGACATGAAGGCACATCAAATTTACATTGAAAAGTCAATTTTATTCAAGAACAAAATTGCAGACTGCTTAGGAAATGAATGTTTTGGGACTCTTAAAACGTATTCAAGGATTTTAAAATTTATTTTACTGCAGTACGATAGACATTTAATTTCCTATAGATCACTTAACAATTTAATAATTTAAAAAAAAAGTTGAAATAATAATAATAAACAATTATAATAATACTGAACAATAATAATAATTATGACAATGATAACAATAAACAACATCAATAATATTTAATTAATTAATTAATTAATTTAAAAAGCACACGTCCGATTACTTTTGTACACTGTTAAAAGAGATGTGTTCAAATCTGAGCGCATGAACATACTCATTTTTTTAAAAGCAATATATGCTCAGAAATGAATCGATAGGCGTCAAAATTGCGCTTTGAAAACGAGCTCAGAGATGAATTAAAATATAATCTTGTATAACTGCATCAAACATGTTATAAAATTCAAGAATATTGGTTTAATAAAAAATGGCATGTTTCAATGGGACAAGAAATGAGTTTATTCCTCTAGATTAAAAAGAGCAAAGAGCGAACTATTAGTTACGCGGAAGTTTTTTTACTCCTGGTTTGAAAACGCATGCAAAGAATCAGTGTATTATAGCGCTCAAATGGAATCCATCTTTGTTTAAGCTGTTGTAATTAATGTGCTTTATATTTCATGACATCCTCTCGAAATGTATTTGTATTTTGTTTGAAAGAAGTTCTGAAAGGGCTTAATAAGCTAGTTCAAAGTGCTAATTGCTATCATCTGTCTGATTCGAACTTGGAACCATTTCTGCATTATTAACGACTCTTCATATGGAAAACTGTTTCATTCTTTATGTTCAACATTCTTTATTCTCGCGCAGTGGAATTTATTAATAGTCTGGGTCTTGTCTTCGAGTGTTTTGTGAAGTTATTGGATATCTTAATTAGGTCAGTGTATTTTATTTTTTAATCTATTTCTTACGCACAATATTATATTAAAATGGGTTTTTTATGATGAAATAGGTTTTTGCGAAATTATTTTATCAAACTTTTAGGAAAGTCAATTTTATTTATTTCACTCAATTTTCGAAAGTGATATTGTTGTATCATAGTGTATTGCCTGCCCTTCTATTGTCTTTCTCATATAAAAAAGCTTTATATTGCGACACAGTTATCGGTTTGAAGAAAGTAATATGGTTTATTACGTTCTTCAACCTGTGATTAAACTTCTCCTAGATTCGAGTGATAAATGTTTTAACAACTAACTGGTTTATTTTGAAAAAAACTTTACGTAATATTTCGTGAAAATTCAGCGGATGCTTTTTTCCCCTTAAACTATAATATAGTTCATGTATTTATTTATTTTGATCATTAACATTATATATTATGTAGATATTGTATATTTCCTATGAATTGCATCTGCGCAAACATTTAATAAATTTGAACAAAAACCCGGGGTTTTCTACAAAAACCCAACCCACCCGGGTTTTTGTGGGTTTTCCTGGGTTTTTGCGGGTTTTTCTGGGTTTTTGTATGTTTAAATTTTATTTCTTATGCGGGTATTGATATATAATGTATGCATTGATTCAGATAAAAATATATTTATTAAGTTAAAGTTCTGAATTGCATTTAATCAGTGTCAATGGATTAATATAATAACACTGTGCGGCAAAAAAAACCCTTGAAAATGCTTCTGGCATTTTGAAGGCTGATTCTTATGTAAAATGACCCCCTGAATCCGAATATGACCCCCGTTTTCCCCCATCACGTACCAATTTTTTTTTAAACGCCCCCCCCCTTTTTTTTTTCATTTTTCCTTAGTTTCAGAGCTATTATGATTTTTTGGAGGGGAAAGGAGCCTTATATTCACCCCTAAATTTTTTTGGAGGTCAAAAGAGACTCAAAGTTTAAAATCATGAGCACCGAGAAAAAATCGGGGAACTTGGGGGGGGGGGGGGCGATTTGAAAAATCGCCAAAAACGATCTTTTTATTCTAGTTTCTTTAAAAAGACCTTTAAAACATTTTTTTCGGTGCAGAACCAGAGTATAGGATCTGCTCCTATAGCTCCTGGGTCACAAAAAATTTTCACGCTGTAAAATTAAAAAAAAAAAAATAAAATAATGCTCTAAAAATCGCACTTTGCACTCGAGTTTTAAAGCAGGTCTTCAGCCAAAAAAACAAAATTGTGGCTGATTCTTATGTCAAATGACCCCCTATTTCCAAATATGACCTCAGTTCCCCCTCCACCCCCTCTTTCCAGAGAGCGCCCCCTCCCCCCCAATTCAGAGTCATTTTACAAAGAAATTAAAAAAAAAAAAAAAAAAAAAACAGTGCTTAAAAAAAAATAAAAACGTATTTCCAGATTTTAAAAAGTTTTTTGGGGGTAGGGGGTAGGGATGCAGGTATACACATTTTTATCTAAGTCTCTCAGTTTACTATACATGTTCATGATTTCCAACTTTGCACCTCTCTATCTATCTATAAGAGTGTTAACGGTTAATGTCAAGCTCCTTTAATCTGAAAATCAAAATATTGACTCGGAAACCGTTGAAAACTGAAAAACAAGTAGGGGGGGGGGGCTTTTTGTGAAAGTGATAATTTATAGTATTTGGAAAAAAATGGGTCACTTTGCAGAAGAGTCAGTCGAAACAGTGTCTTCTTTCATGCGGACCTGCGATGCGACTGATATGCAACGAGCCACCCTTACAAGAAAAAAAAAATATTTATTTTATTTTATAATATAATTTGTTTTCTACAAAGCGAAATAATTTCGAACACATTAATCAAAGAGAAAATCGAATAGGGGAGACTGGGTACGGTTGTGACAATTTTCATTTGCTCCCCCATAGATCCCTTAGCAATGCCTGTGAGCTGATTTAAAGTTGTTTTTATGTTAAAGTGTTTATTTGCCTGCTTATAAACACTAAAATTTTCTCCCTAAGTACAATAGTTAACTCACAGGACCAAATTAAACAAAAAAGGAAAAAATGTCACAACCGACCCCACCCCAGGGGCGGTTGTGACAGTGCTTGGGGTCGGTTGTGACAAGTTCAAAAATACAGCAAAACAGTCTAGATCACTTTTAATTTCAAGTAATATTAAACGTAGTTCAACATAACCTTCATCTGGGAAAGTTTAACATTTAACAATGTGTCTCGTTCAGTTGAAGTAGCCTTATACCAAGTCTTACAAAAATATCAGGTTTTTGGAATTTCGTAACGTCTGTTTTGGCAACATTATGCACATCCTGTGGGTCATAACCGTGTCTGTTCATAACAATTCTCAAGTATCAAAGAAAAATTCCAAATTTATTTGTTTTATTGAAGCTTGTTACTCTTGAAAGGCTACTTGCATGAGCTATACGAACAAATGTGAACCATTTCTATTCATAAATGAACGGAACCATTTCTCAGTAGCTATTTTACTCTCATATCTGCTTTCAGCGTATATGTAAGCTCAAAAGCACTTTATTATGAGCAATATAACCTATGCACACGTTGTTTTCATTGTGACAGCGCCGGCCGGCTCCATCGCGTTTACGAATGAATGTTTCGTAGCAAAGACTTACGATTAACGTTGCATTTCCAAAGCTGCCTGAAAGAAAAAAAAAAGTTTCACTTCTTTATAAGCTTCTTTATATTTCATTAGGTCACCCTGCCCTGTTTCTGTCTTCTCCAAGCGTATTATGGGCATCAAATGTGATAAAAAAAATGTTTTACTCGTGTCACAACCGTCCCCACGCAATTTGTCACAACCGACCCCAACCCACTACTTTTGAAAACAGCAATCGCCATGGCAATACAAAATAGCCTACATAAAAAGTAATCACTGCTATTTCACTATTAAGGTTCACTACTAACGGGGAAAAAACTTTCATTTCTCTATCTGTACCCATTCAACAGGAATTACTAAAAGACATCGAACAAAAAAACTTACTTTTGACTGTTAAAAAGTAACCAACCCCGGCTACCGCAATGCTTTGACACACATTCAGACAAACATGCTGATACTCTCTCTCTCTGCTTCAACCAGATATTAATTATGGTTTAGCTAATATGACGACTGTCACAACCGCCCCGCGTCACAACCGTCCCCAGTCTCCCCTACTCTGATTTTTCACACACACAAAAAAAAAAAAAAGGTTTAAAACGTCTTTTAGAAAAACAAGATTTTTTTTGGGATGGGGGGTATACCGCCCTAGTTTATATTTTTGGTACACATGTACATGTTTTTGAACTTTGAACCTCTGTTGCCTTTTAGAATTATGTTAACGGATTATGTAATGTACTTTTCCCCTCCGAATTAGTAAAATGACTCTGAATTGGGGGGGGGGGGCGCTCTCTGGAAAGAGGGGGTGGAGGGGGAACTGAGGTCATATTTGGAAATAGGGGGTCATTTGACATAAGAATCAGCCACAATTTTGTTTTTTTGGCTGAAGACCTGCTTTAAAACTCGAGTGCAAAGTGCGATTTTTAGAGCATTATTTTATTTTTTTTTAAAAATTTTACAGCGTGAAAATTTTTTGTGACCCAGGAGCTATAGGAGCAGATCTTATACTCTGGTTCTGCACCAAAAAAAATGTTTTAAAGTTCTTTCTAAAGAAACTAGAATCAAAAGATCGTTTTTGGTGATTTTTCAAATATTATGGAGGGCAACGCCCCCCCAAGTTCCCCGATTTTTTCTCGGTGCTCATGATTTTAAACTTTGAGTCTCTCTTGACCTCCAAAAAAATTTAGGGGTGAATATAAGGCCCCTTTCCCCTCCAAAAAAATATAATATCTCTGAAACTAAGGAAAAATGAAAAAAAAAGGGGGGGGGGCGTTTTAAAAAAAATTGGTACGTGATGGGGGAAAACGGGGGTCATATTCGAATTCAGGGGGTCATTTTACATAAGAATCAGCCTTCAAAATGCCAGAAGCATTTTCAAGGTTTTTTTTTTTTTTTTTTGCCGCACAGTGTAATTAATATTATTTACAATATCAATTAATAATATCATCAACCGAATTGTAATATTTAATGTGTATATTTTAGAAGCTTTGGACAATGGTTTCAGCTATAAACTTTTATCCTTTGTCTTTTACAAAATAGAGGAACTGTTGCAAATTGGCTTTCCTACAAATACAGGAATATTTAGGGTGTGAAAGTTTCAAAAACTTAAATTTCTACCATTAAAAAATTAAAACCATTTGCACTTGTTTATTAATAGAAATAAGCATCTTTTCTCATTAAATAGCCTGCTTAAATATCTAGTCATGTCATTTGCATGTTTTTTATAAGGCACATATCAATGATAAGTGTGTGTCTGAGATAAGGGAAGTGTCTCCCCCCCCCTTCTATTTTCAAAACCAAAATTGATTAATTTCAGATGGGGGGGGGGACTTTTAATCATTTATTATTATTTTTTTTTTTTTGAAATAATCATAAGAAAAAACTAGGTTAACAGTAGAACTTTGCAAGAATTACAAATTTATTAATAAATTCTTGTCATAATATTTTAGTAGTAATAAATTGCGCGGGGACGCCTTTTCTTTTTTTTTTTAAATCAAAGAAAGGGTTTAGTGCTTCAAGTCAGTGGTATGGTACCTCTATAATATAGCACTTGAAAATCATCATATACTAAATGCAATAGTGTTAGAAGAAATGAAGAGCAAAACTTCATTTTTCTTGCTCCAGAATAAAAGCAAAAATTGCAGTAGCAACTATTCCAACAAAAATTTCAATTTCGAGAACTACAAATTCGCGAGCGTAAATGAAAAATTAGTTAAGATTTATAAATATTATCACAAAAACAAAAGTGAATGTGATTTTGATTGGTAAACTATGATTTTTTTCAATGTGTTAATCCGTGTAAATTACTTGAAATATGTTTTATTCATTATTTTTATCTTGTTATTATTTGACTTCTGTGTTGAATCAAAATTATCATAAAACATTAATTAGGCAATTTTTTCCATCTACAAGAAGTTTATCAATGGTTCATTTTCAATTTATTTTAAAATGTGAAATTTGCTATCAAAAAATAAATAAACAAAAAAATAATAAGTATTTTGCAACAAAAAGTAGTATCATAGCTAGAAAAATTTTCTGGACGATGACTTGAAAATTGAAGAAATAATAATAATTTTATAAAAGAAATAATTAATCTAAGAAAAATTATCTCAAATAAACCTGATTTCTTACTTATTTTTTTATGGATAATTTACATGAGATATTATTGTTGACTACAGGGGTTCCCATCCCCCCCCCCCAAGCTCAATGGCGCAAATTCCCCCCAAAATTTTTCACAACCCTCTTTTTTATTTTATTTATTTTTTTTACATTTTTTTAAATATTATTAATTAATTTTTTTCAATGTTATTTATTTATTTTTTAACTTTTACTTATTTATTTTTTAAAATTATAACTATTATTTTTTTCTATATTATTTTTTAAAAGTGCTAATTACACTGTTCGACAAAAAAAACCCTTGAAAATGCTTCTGGTATTTTGAAGGCTGATTCTTATGTAAAATGACCCCCTGAATCCGAATATGACCCCCGTTTTCCCCCATCACGTCCCAATTTTTTTTAAAACGCCCCCCTTTTTTTTTCATTTTTCCTTAGTTTCAGGGCTATTATTTTTTTTTGGAGGGGAAAGGAGCCTTATATTCACCAATAAATTTTTTTGGATGTCAAGAGAGACTCAAGGTTTAAAATCATGAGCACCGAGAAAAAATCGGGGAACTTGGGGGGGGCGTGGCCCCCCAAAATATTTGAAAAATCACCAAAAACGATCTTTTTATTCTAGTTTCTTTAAAAAGACCTTTAAAACATTTTTTTCGGTGCAGAACCAGAGTATAGGATCCGCTCCTATGGCTCCTGGGTCAGAAAAAAATTTCACGCTGTAAAATTTAAAAAAAAAAATAAAATAATGCTTTAAAAATCGCACTTTGCACTCAAGTTTTAAAGCAGGTCTTCAGCCAAAAAAAAACAAAATTGTGGCTGATTCTTATGTCTAATGACCCCCTATTTCCAAATATGACCTCAGTTTCCCCCCTCCACCCCCTCTTTCCAGAGAGTCCCCTCCCCCCAATTCAGAGTCATTTTACTAATTCGGAGGGGAAAAGTACATTACGTAACCCGTTAACATAATTCTAAAAGGCAACAGAGGTTCAAAGTTCAAAATCATGTACATGTGTACCAAAAATATAAACTAGGGCGGTATACCTCCCCTCCCCCCCCCCCAAAAAAAAAAGAAAAGAAAATTCAATACTCTGATTTTTCACAAAAAAAAAAAAAAAAGGTTTAAAACGTCTTTTAGAAAAACAAGAAAAGAAGATTTTTTTTTCTTTTTTTTTGGGGGGGGGGGTACACGCCATAGTTTATATTTTTGGTACACATGTACATGATTTTGAACTTTGAACCTCTGTTGACTTTTAGAATTATGTTAACGGGTTACGTAATGTACTTTTCCCTCCGAATTAGTAAAATGACTCTGAATTGGGGGGGGGGACTCTCTGGAAAGAGGGGGTGGAGGGGGGAAACGGAGGTCATATTTGGAAATAGGGGGTCATTTGACATAAGAATCAGCCATAATTTTGTTTTTTTTTTTGGCTGAAGACCTGCTTTAAAACTCGAGTGCAAAGTGCGATTTTTAAAGCATTATTTTATTTTTTTTTTAAAATTTTACAGCGTGAAAATTTTTTTTGACCCAGGAGCCATAGGAGCGGATCCTATACTCTGGTTCTGCACCGAAAAAAATGTTTTAAAGGTCTTTTTTAAAGAAACTAGAATAAAAAGATCGTTTTTGGTGATTTTTCAAATATTTTGGGGGGCCACGCCCCCAAAGTTCCCGATTTTTTCTCGGTGCTCATGATTTTAAACTTTGAGTCTCTCTTGACCTTCAAAAAAATTTATTGGTGAATATAAGGCTCCTTTCCCTTCCAAAAAAAATATAATAGCCCTGAAACTAAGGAAAAATGAAAAAAAAGGGGGGCGTTTTAAAAAAAATTGGGACGTGATGGGGGAAAACGGGGGTCATATTCGGATTCAAGGGGTCATTTTACATAAGAATCAGCCTTCAAAATACCAGAAGCATTTTCAAGGTTTTTTTTTGTCGAACAGTGTTATGTACGGAATATAATCGTTTTTTTTTCCTTCCGGACATTCCAAGCGTGCACACACACGCAGATAAATAAATAAATCAATAATAATAAAGAAATAATTTAAATTAAAATATAAATTAATGAACAATTTAAATTTAAAATAATCAGCAAATAATTTATTTAAAAAAATTAATTAATAAAAAATATATAAATAAATAAATTAGTTTAAAAAATCCCCCCCCCAAAAATTTTGATGGCGCAACTTGCGCCATAATCCCTCCCCCCCTGGGGGCACCCCTGATTGACTATATTTGTTGATAACTTAGAAATTAACAAAAACCCACTTTTAACAAAAACCCGGGTGGGTTTTTGTTGGTGGACCCGCCCAGAAAAACCCAGGCGGGGTTTTTCTGGCTGGGTTCACTTTTGCCAACCCTGGTTAAAACTGTTAGAAATCTAAGTTTATCATGATAAAATACTAAAAAAAGTGCATTTAAGTTCCATACACTGTTAAAACAATGTACTCAAAAATGACTAAAAAGTACTCAATTTTGAACACATTCATTTCTCAACATAGCTCCGATACATTTGTTTCAATTTTGAGAAACGCATGTACTCATTTTTTTGAATACATGGTGGGATCAAAGTTTCGGAGTACATACTAGTAACTCAGTATTTGAGTA
>JAXGGA010017376.1:0-24494 GCA_038373865.1 Uloborus plumipes | reverse complement strand
TGGAAAGTCATGGAATTGAAAAGTCCAGGTTGAGCAGATACCCTGTATTTTCAAGAAAGAAAGAATATGTTGTGACTACCACCTGACTTCGTTGTGCACTCATTAAATTGTATTTATTAATAATGAAAAAGGTTGCATGTACTCATTAGATTTATTATTATTTTTAAAATGGATTCTTAGACACATTCCTTCTTAACGTTTGGCAGCGGCGTAGCGTAGGATTTTGCCGCCCGGGGCATGAACCATATTTGCCGCCCCTTTCCTTTTCTCCTGCCCCCACCCCGCCCGAGAAATTATGACATTTTTAATTTTTTACTGAATGAAAACAGGATTTTTTTTTTATAATTCACACAATGTTTTACATTTTAATGTATTCATCCTACAACAGGAAATGCTGATAGAAAAATTCTAATAAATATTTTTCTAAAATTGTTGAAGTATATGAGAGATAATATTTTCCTTAAATGAAAACAATTTAAGCAGAATAATATTAAACAGCATTGTGCGAGCGTGTCCATTAGGGTGTCCCATAAAAACCGAAAGTCGGAATTTTGTAACGCATACGCTCTTATTTTTTTCCTTTAATTGTAAAAAAAGTTTTATGCAATATGAACAACGGTAACCCGTGCCGACTTGCGTCCGAAAGTGCGAACTATCCCTTTTTCACTAGGTTAAATCGAAAAAAAAAATTCGGAAATTCAAAATTTCATGTTGATAAAACGCTTCCGCCACGTCCCCATTTGTCCCAAAAAATCATTTGTCCAAATTAAAAAATATTTAGGTACATCAAATGAGGCTTAAAATTCATAATTTTCTTTAAAAAAAAAAAAACAAGATTTTTTTTCTATGTATTTTGTAAACAATGAAATATAAATTTTAAGAAAGTTTTAAGATGAAAAATATGAAACGTAAAGTATACAATTAGAGCTAAATATAAGTTTTTTCTCTCATTTTATATTTATTTCTCCCGGAAATTACTCAAAATTAAGGTTTTTTTAAGTTTTAAGTTAATTTTTTCCATTTTAAATACATTTTTTTATTATTCATCTGAAAGTATGTTCTTTAGTGATTTTGGAACTTCATATTTTCTTTAAATGTATCTAATTTAAAATAAATAAATAGTTAAAATAAATAAATTGAAAAAAAAAAACTATGACAATTTATTTACAACATATATTTACTACAATATTACAGTACAAAAAACATTGCCAAACATACTATTGTTTTAATGTTTGTTTATTGCAGTCAGAGGATATATCTCGGTGCTCTTGAACGCAACATAACAAAAATTGTTCTTGCTCCTTATTAGCTGTTAGCAAACCATGAAAGTCCTGCTTCATTTTTAGCGCTCATTTTTAGCTGTATTATTTACTAGTCTAAGCACTGAGACCATCCTTTTTCCTTCAAGGAATTAAGTGTTATTCGCCCATAAAGAAGGATTCTTATTGAGAAAACTATCATCAATTTTGAGCCTAGTAAGCAAAGGTTGGCTTTTAAATGATATGAAATTATCAATTGTTTCCTCTGCAAAATAATAAAATAACAGGTAACAAATACGCGATATGAGGAAGTAACTAATTAAACAATTAGTTACTTCCTCCCCCAATTTTTTTCGATTCTGCTCAGTACACAAATACTACTTTAAACTTTCAAGCACAAATCGGCATAATTTGTAATTTTTGAAATTACAGTCAACATTTTCGACAATCATATTGATATTAAACAAACATTTATTCAAATTTTTTAAAGAAATTAGGTCCACAGCACGAGGCATAAAATTTATATATTTCTTTAAATATTTGATTTTTTCTATTTATTTATTGCATCATTTATAAATTTTAAATTGCAGATACACTTAAAGAAAATATCAAGTCCCAAAATTACTAAAGAACCTACTTTCAAAACAGCATTTGCAGATGAATAATAAAATAAGAAATGTAGTAGGGGAAATGTGGGGCAAAGTGAAATAGCTGGGCAAAGTGAAATTTTGAAATATTTTCCCAGCTTGCAGTGCAACCTATCTAGCAAAATTTTAACTAAGTTCCTAGACAGATAGTTAATTCCTATCAAAAAATAAGTAGCTCCAAAGATCAACGAAAAAAATTATACATCAAGCCATTTTAAAAATTTGATACCTTTATTATAATATTCGTGGTTTTTCAAAAGTATTTCTTGTTATTATAAAAGGATAAGATTTTTGTAATAATCATCCAAACAATTAATTGAGAACTACTGTTATCCAGTGCAATCATTGTTTATTTAAAATTAGGCACTTTTTGATTTTCAATGTTCAATGTAATTTGTCAAGTGCACGCGGGGCAAGTGGATAGGACAACGTGAAATAGCTCATTTCTTATACTTATACATTCATTTATTAAATCACTCACCTATTTCTTCATTTATTAATTTATGAACATTATTTTACTTAATTATTTACTCGTTCATTAACTCAGTTTCTTTTTCGTTCTCTATTTTATTCGCTCATTTATTTTTTCTCACACATTAGTTAATTTATTTATTCATTTACTTGCTCATTCGTTTATTCTTCGTTAATATTTTTTTTTTTCATTTATTTACGCATTCATTTGATGAAAATTACTGTTAATCGTCGAATTGAAAAATGTTCATAACGAAAATATTTTATTTTTAACTTTGCCCTATGATTTTTTGAGGTGAAAATTTCACATTTTTTTAAAGTTCAAAATAACTGCCAAAGATGAAAAATAATATTTCAATGAAAGTATTATTGCAAAAGACATTATTCCTTCTTTATGTACCAAAATTTTGTACATGTAAATTATGTACCAAAATTTTGTACAAAATTGTACTGTGTACATGCTGTACTTTTTACCTAATTTGTGCTTTATTTACGTTGGTATTTAACTTCAATTGTAAAATAATGTGGTATTTAAAATAAGAAAGTTTAACTTAAAACTTGGAAAAACTTTAATTTTGAGTAATTTCCGGGAGAAATAAACATAAAATGAGACAAAAAACTTATATTTAGCTCTAATTATATATTTTATGCTTCATATTTTTCATCTTGATATTTTCTTAAAAGTTATCTTTCATTAGAAACAAAATACATAGAGAAAAAGCTATTTTTTGAAGAAAATTATGAATTTTAAGCCTCGTTTGGGGTACCTAAATATTTTTTAATTTGGAAAAATGATTTTGTGGAACATGTGGGGATGTGGGGGAAGCGTTTTATCAGCATGAAATTTTGAATTTCCGAAAAAAAAAAAAAAATTCGATTTAATCTAGTGAAAAAGGGCTAGTTCGCACCTTTCGGACGCAAGTCGGCACGCTTTACCGTTGTTCAAATTGCATGAAACTTTTTTTACAATTGTTTTGATGTAAAAGGAAAAAAATGAGAGGGTATGCGTTACAAAATTCAGACTTTCGGTTTTTTGGGGACACCCTAGTGTCCATGTCAGTGGCGTACATAGCGCCCCCTTAACCCCCACGGCGCGGGGGGGGTGTGCAAGACGATTGAGGGCGCTCGATCCAGAAAAATAGCACTATGAGTTACACGGGGAATTTTTTTTTTAATTTTAATAGGGGGCAGGGGCGCACTGATTTGAAGGGAGCGAGGATAAAAAAGCTTCTGATGCAGATTTAGTTGTACATAATTTGTCATAAAAAAAACCCCCGCCGCCACTTAAAAAAAAAAGGATCTCAAGTTATTGTTGCAGAATTTGCCACCCCTAGCAAAAAGTTTCGCCCGGGCGAGTGCCCCCTTTGCCCCCCGCACGCTACGCCACTGACGTTTGGGAAGTACAAAAAATAGCTCTTAAATTTGCTGTTTTCGTTGGAGTCTGAAATCTTCATGTTGCAATAACACAAGATGTACTAAAATAATGTGGAAAATAATTAAAATTACAACAAAAATGTCCTACAGTGAGCAGAAAAGATTTTAAATACTTCACTTTTGTTTCTTTTAAAAAATTAAAAACAATAAATCTGATGTATGCTTAAGAAAGATTCATAGTACTTTGTATACATGTATTGAATTTAACAATTTTTATGCAATCAATAATTAACTTTTTTTCTTCTGATAACTCAGTATATGCTATAATTTCATATTCATGCACTAAAAAACTGAGTTTCTTAAAACATTTTTCAACTTGAAAGTATATGATTCTTTTTCTACGTTTTTTAGCTCAGTGCCATTAGTGCCTTTGCTCAGACCTTGAGACGTTATACCTCTTTGAATCATTTAGCTCAAGCTGCGAGAGCAGTTTTACAAAGTTCAACACAAATCAAACAAATGACAGCTGACCTTAGCAAAGTTGATTTTCGAAACATTCAGGTAAATGTTTTAATGCCCAACTACTGGCATATAAAAAAAAAGTGATTGACTTATTATGTTTACTAATAAGAAATATTGTGAAGATAATTTTTTATTCCTATCATAATGTAAATGTGATACAAGCTAGATTTGTTAATTTTAAGTCTGAAAATATTTCAGAAAACTTATGACATTTTAAATCACATTATGAAAATTATTTTGAATAAATTAGTTTCTATCATTTTGGCATTTCTTTATTTTAAAGGAGCAAGCTTCTTGGGTCTGTCAATGTGAAGATGACTCTGTTCGTCAATTACTTAGTGAATTTCGTCAGACCTTGCAACATCACTTATGGCTTGAGGAATGGGCCAGTTGGCTTGAAAATATTGTTCACAAAACCTTGGAGCCTTATGAAGGAAAACCCGCATATCCTAAAGCTGCTCGCCAGTTCCTCTTAAAATGGTCATTTTACAGGTATATAGTTTCTCTTTATTTTGCTAGATTTATACTGTTCTCTGCTTTCTGCAAAGTCACTTGTGCCATAGTAGTTACTTGGTTTATTCAATGTATTTGTGGGATTGCATTGGTGTTATTCTACTACAAAAAAATTTAAAAATCTTTTCTTTTTTTGAATAAATTTTTTTATAACTGGTATTCCGGTTTATTTTACGTCAATATTGTACATTAAGCATTCTAATGTTTAATTTTCAATTTTTTTAGTTATTGAGACATTAATATTTATTTATAATAATAAACAATGCATTAAAAGACAGTTCTAATAAGTTTTTTTCCTAACTCATAAAACAAACCATTTTTCTATGTTTCAATCATTTCTGTTTTTCTACATAGTCCAAATATTTATGAACGTATGCTGTTGCTTTTACATGAGATAACAAGAAGTTCTGTCAAGAACTAAACGAGCCTACTTTCCCGTACATCGACATCAGCATTCTAGCATCTGATCAATATTCTCTTGAATATCTGAAACTGAGAATTATGTCGAACATACCTTTAAAGCACTTAAAGCTGATTTCTAAAAGCAAAATATACCCCTCTCATCAGATGAAATGGATACGTTAAAAGTAAATAAACAAGTAAATAAAGTTTTGTCGCACCTTTTAAAGAATGTAACTGTTATAGTTCTTCCTTAGAAAAATTTCACAATCGTTTTCAAAAGAAAAAAATTAATAAATAAAACAAAAGTACAAAGAACATCAAAACACATTTTATCAAAGAATGAAAAAAACCTAGTTCGTTAATAAAATGTCTTGAATTTTATTTTTAATCCATTGCCAGTTGTTAAATATAAATAAAGAATAAAATGCTCTCGTGAATGAAAAATTTTTGTAAACAAAAAAAAAATCGTCTGCCAAAAAATAAATAAATAAATAAATAAATAAAAATAATAATAATAAATTAAACAAAAAAAATGAATAAATAAACAAAAAATTGTCTGCCCAGTCAGTCATTTTTTTCTAAACCTGCATTTCCGCCATGTTTGCGGAGTCGGAATCAGAGTCCTCACGGAAGATTTTTCAGAAAAGTACTTTACATACATTTTTTATCAAAACCGTTTTCTTACAAAGTTAGTTTGAAGGAAATCCGCCTCTAAGTTCAGAATCAACATTCAATTTAAATTTCCCAGTAGGCGCTCATGTTAAAAATTTTTCTGAACGGTTCATCATTGAACGAAAAATGGTTCCAATTGAAAAGTGAAATATGGGAATGAGTCTCTCCGAGATCTTTCGAACAAAAAAAGTTTATTCAATTCGGACCGTTCACTTAAAAGTTATTTGGTGGAGAAAGGTTGCTTTAACGGTTCAATGTTGAACAAAAAAATGTTCAAATTGAAAATTTAAATACGGTAATGAAGTATCTTTGCCGAGATCTTTCGAACAAAAAAAAGTTTGTTTAAATCGGACTGTTCACTCAAAAGTTATTAGGGGTGAGAGCTTGTTTGAACGGTTCAATGTTGAACGAAAAATTGTTCAAATCGAAAATTTAAAAATGGGAATGAAGTATTCTTGATAAGATCTTTCGAACAAAAAAAAGTTTATTCAATTCAGACGGTCGACGTAAAAGTAATTAGGTGAGGAAAGGTTGCTTGAACAGTTCAATGTTGAACCAAAAATGTTCAAATTTAAAATTTAAATACGGTAATAAAGTATTCTTGCCGAGATGCTTCGAAAAAAAAAATTGTTTAAATCGGACTGTTCAGGGGTGACATTTCAGGGGTGTCATTAGGGGTGACAGCTTGCTTGAACGGTTCAATGTTGAATGAAAAATTGTTCAAATCGAAAATGTAGGTACGGAAATGAAGTATCCTTGAAAAGATCTTTCGAGCAAAAAAAAGTTTTCAAATCGGACTGTTAACTAAAAGTTAATATCGCGGGACAGGTTGTTTGAACGGCTCCAAGTTGAACCAAAAACTGTTCAAATCGAAAAATCAAATATGGGAATGAGCTGTACTCGCCGAGATCTTTCCAACAAAAAAAAATTTCGTTCAAATCGGAATGTTCATTCTAAAGTTATTAAGGGGGGGGGAGGGTCTCAATACCCTACTTTCAAATTCTAAATTTTTCGATATTTATTTATTTTTATTTATTTATTTTTTTTTTTTTTGTTTCTTTTTGACTTTGTTTTGGACTTAGCGATATTTTTAGGACTTGGCGATATTTTTTAGATGCAGAAAGCCACTTTTAATACTTTTTTCGTCTCTTTTATTTTTAACGGGAAAGTAGGCTAAAAATGAAGACTGCCATGTCTTCAAAAAAAAAAGTGGGAAGAACTCGTATACATGCACATAAGTTTCAGGTATTTTTTATACACTACAATTTTTCTGCAAAAAACTGCCATAAAGTTTTTGGATTTAATAAAGATAGCTGCCATTGGTATTTATTTTGAAAGGATTCAGTTTATTAAATCTGAAAAAGTGTTAACATCCATAAACTGGGATTGAATGTTTATATTTTTTTTTCCATGTTGAACTTCAGTAATTCTGATGACTGTTGATAGCCCAAATATCTGCAGAATTGCTATCTGAAAGGTTAAATTACTATACATAAATATTATAAAAATATTTTTGAAAAAATAAAATGAACCGACTTCGGAACTTCACTCAGCAAATGCTCTAAAAAGTAAAAAATAATTTTATTCTTTGAACACCATCGATACTACATTTAAACATAAGTTTTGAAGTCGGCGCAAAAAAGCTAAATAGAATCATTCGAAACTATAAATATAAATTTAAATGAATCCAGGTTCTTTATTCGCATTCGCATTCATTGAAAGATACATATTGATGTAATGGTATAGATATTCAGCTTTCAATTTTCAATGATTTCTCTGAAAATGTGGGCAAAATATATTAAACATCATTTTACCTATAGTTTTTGCGCTGACTTCAAAACTTATGTTTAAATGTAGTATCGATGGTGTTCAAAGAAAACTTATTTTTTACTTTTTAGAGCATTTGCTGAGTGAAGTTCCGAAGTCGGTTCAATTTTTTTTCAAAAATATTTTTATTTTATTCTTTTTAGTGTAAATGTACATATGAAATAAGGTAATGTTTCCATTGCAAAACTTCACCTAATTTTCTTAAGTAAATGCTTCATAAAATAAACTATGTAAGAAAAATAAAGAAAGAAATTATCAACGCGTCTAAAATTTTAAACGATTGACACTAAAAAATAATCTTGTTATTCTCGGGTATTTATTTGTGTACTAGTTTAATTAAAGGCTAAATATTAACGGATTTTCAACTAATTTATATTTCAAAACAACACTAGATTCTGGCAGTTCATAAAATTTCACGACGTATTACATACGTGGCCCGCTAATGAGTTTCATGTTTGCTTCAGTTAAGCCTTCATTCAAAATTTTCATGATCATTATAATAACTGTTTCATATCAATCACGTTCTGTAATAATGGATTTCATATTTAATCATTTAGGACAAATTGCTTTAAATTTGAGCAAAAATTTGGAGATTTTCCTCACTTTCTTCAGAATTCCTTAATCAAACCTTATGCAAATTAAGACTAATAAAACCTGAAATATTACGAATCAATCAGTACCTGGTACGACTTTCAGTTCGTTGGAGTTCAGGAGAAAAAATGCAGGACATAGAAAGATACTCGGTTTAAAATTTTCAAAAAGACCATGGAAAGGAATTTCATTATGCAATCCAAAGAAGCCTGGCGTTCAAAATGGTCATTATTACAATTACTGTGATCCCAATTTCTTTTTCGAAAGATTTCTGCAGGTTCCCGTTATCGAACCCGGACCACGAGAGGATGGGACCAATCGGAAAGAAAGACCTTTATAACAAAAAAAGAATTTTTGAAATCGGCCCAGGCGTCTTCGAGTAATCTTGTAACATACAAAAAAAAAAAAAAAATTCTCCGACGAATTGTATAACCTCTTTCTTTGTTGAAGTCGGTTAAAAATGATTTTCATTTTACTTTTTTTTCTTTACTGGTCAAATTCTGAGCTAACATTTTGTTTATTATCATTACTTCTATTTAATAAGATTATTCAAGAATTTTAAATGATTCTTTTTCATTTCTTTAATTTAATCAAATATTTTATAAAAATAAATTTGACTTTATATTTAATTTTGTTACCTAATCTTATGCAATTTCAATCTTGTAGTTCGCTTGTTATTCGGGATTTGACGCTTCGTAGTGCTGCTAGTTTTGGATCTTTTCATCTTCTTAGGCTTTTATATGATGAGTACATGTTTTTCGTCATTGAACACTGCATTGCCAAAGCTACAGGGACAACAAGTATTGCTGTTATGGGAGAAGTATGTGTTGATGATATTTTGTATTTCTTTATTTTATTTCTCTTATAAATTAAGTGTGTGAACTTTCTTTTGATGGGAACAAAAGAAAATGTATCTAAATTTAGTTCACATTTAAAGATAATTTCTTATCAGAATTTTACTCATTCACGAGCCATCCATTAGAGCAGGGCTTCCCAAACTGTGGCCCGTGGACCCCTTAGGGGTCCGCCGAGCTTTAGTCGGGGGTCCGCGGTGAATCACGAAAAAAAAAAAGGTTTTAAGCTTAAAAATTTATTTTTTGCTTTTGAAAACCAGAGTGTTCCTTTTCGAAGTATGCAGTTGCCCTTTATGCCATACTCAATATTTTGAGACAGGTTTCTGCAAGATCATGCGGTCAAACCGTTTTCTGCTCTGACAAAATCGTACTGTCTGTCATGTTTATATGAATATTTGATAGACATGTTAATATGAATATTTGATTGACATATGTTAATATGGATATTTGATTGACATAACTTCAGGCTAAGCCTTGGAAACTACCTTCCAAGATACTTTTAAGAGCTCAATTTCAAGACCTTTACCGGAGACGGTCCCCGAAACTTCACTCCCACATGAATTCACCGTTGATCGTATGGATTAGTGTTCTTACAACTATAATTTCGAAAGATTTCTGGGGAACAGTTACTGACCTCCACTTTCCTTAATATCATCAGGGTTAGTCTACGTTTGAAATTGTAAATTTTAATTTTTAAAAATATCCGGGGATCTTTCCTTGCACCCTTTCATTACCCAAATGGCAGATTCCTACGTTTGAAAAGCTGTAATTTAGCAAATTGCAAGAAATTATTCATTGAAACTTCATATAAAAATGTAAAGAAAATCTGGCAGATTATCCCCATACCTCATTTAATCTAATTGTTAACAAAAAGATCTTTCAAAAGAGAATTTTAAAAGCAAGGATTTTGAAAAATCGCCCGATGTGCTGTCTTGGACCTATTGCTCCTCCTAATATATCTAAAAAAAGGCCTACTGGCATGTTTTTAAGGCTTAAAATTTCATATTACAAATGTAAAAGTGCAGTTTAACTTACGGTCTTTGTTACGAAAGATATATTAGTAAGTATGAACTTTTTTTTACTGACAAAAGATAAATGTGAATATTTATGACTGTAAAATTGAGATTACGAGCAAAATGCACCATAATTTGCTTTTCTCCCGCTAAAGTAACCGTCAAAAAATCTAGCCCAGGTCTGGTTTAAGTTAAATTTTCAACTTCATTTACTTTGAAGGGAGCAGGGGGGGGGGGGAATGTTCACATTTGGTTGAGAAAAAATGAATCTCCCACTGGGGGAAAATCCTACATATGCGACTAGTTGATTTATTTAAAGTTCAATTTACTACGAAAAAAATTATCTTTGCACTTTCTCTAACGACAGGGGTCCGCTCCTAACTTTGATTCATGAAAGGGGTCCGCTGCTTAAAAAGTTTGGGAAGCCCTGCATTAGAGGCTCTCACGTTTTGTTTTTCTAGTAGAACACATATTGTGCACGACCTAAAGTGACTCATCATTTTTCTAATAATTGAGCTAGATCGATGAGATTTTCTGTGTGTTTAAAACAATTTTTAATGTTAAAATAAGCAATAAAAATGTTTTTGGTCGCATGGTTATTTTTGAGGTAATGTAACCTTTTAAATTTCATCTGTATCTTCAGTATCAAAACATTGCTGAGGAGAAGTTCCTTAACCCCATCATTTCCCCTAGATTTATCATATAATTACTTATTATATTCGAGAATATTTTGCTTTTTTTTTTTAAATTTTTTATTTTATGTAAGTATTTTAATTTTAAAAAGTAGGAATATCAAAAAATAAATGTGGTAATGATCAGTAACTTTTTTTGATGATATTTTAGTACGATTTTTTTCAGCACGTTTTTTCTGAGATTTTTGTTAGCCCTTATTTTTATTATGAATGAATGGTCATAAGATTTTGCTTTTTAATTTCTTGTAACCTTATTAGATTGATTTCTTTTGAAAACAAGCTCTAATTTCCATGCGATCGTAAACAGTGTGAATTCGTCTTCTTTTTTTTTTTTTGGAGTCAATCTTTTACTTCGTTTTTAATTGACAATCAGACAATGAACTTATACAAAAAAGTGTCAGATTATCTACTTTTTTCTTTAGTGTTCATTTACAAGGTTTGGACTAAAATCTGTAAATTTAAGTTTTAATCCGCTCTCCCTTTTTCCTACAAGAGTTGTTTAGGAAAAAATTTCAAAAATGTTTCCCATTTATAAGTCTAGCCCCTTACTTAAAAAAGGGGAGTTCACGGCAAAAGGAGTGTGTGAGAAAGAGGAATACTTACAGCTTTTACCTAAGTAATAGAACTGTAGATGCTGTCTTAGTATTGCTACTGAAATATTTCGTACTCTCCTTTTTTACGAAAAAGAACTTAAATTTAAAGATGGAATATCTTAAAATGAAAATAGCTATAATATTTAAAGTTACAAAATAGAGGTTCCAATAGGTGCTTCCTTCTATCTTCTTCCATTATTCTTAAGAAAGCTGAAAGCTGATATCTTTTTCTTTTGCTGATATCTATTTGTATCAAAGTACAATTGCAGTTAATTTAAAGTGTTTGCTCTCTCATTACATTGTAATAAGTTTGGTAGAGCAAATACTCTATAATAAAGAAGACATATGCTTTCTCTTTTACCTTGTTTTATGTTAATAAATATTTTTCTTAGCTGTATGTTTTCCCCTTAAAATTTTGTTTAAATAGCTATAGGGGATTAATACAATTCTAATTTATTGATATTGCCATAACAATATTTTTACTATGTAAATTTGTACAATGTTATGCTTGAAATTTCAGTACCTGTGCTCAGGGCAACCGGAAGGATTAACAGAAATGTCTGAAATGATGGAGAGCAGTGATGATCTCTATGTATGCTCAGAATCAGATGATCTGCAACAGAATGGTTCAGCAGAAGAGAATGTGGAATCTAGTCATGCTGTGAAGTTGATTAAAACATCACCAGATTCATGTTAAATATGTAAAATAATTCTATTAAAAATCACTACACAATTACCCTGGTTTTAAAGATATGTAAAATATTTGTTCTTTTGTAACAAATACCCTATATAATAATCCTTTTCAGATAAATATTTTTGAAAGTAAGAGCAATAAAAATTACTTTTTGACTGATTTTTATATCATGCATGTATTCATTCCTAAAAATGATGATCTGCAAGTTTCGACTTCATATTGCTTGGGCATTACTTTATGCATTTTGTGATGTATTTCTTAGCTTCTGCTGAGTAATACTTGTTGTTATCGTTTGCATAAAGTAGTACTTGTTATTTGTTATACTGTTAATGTGGAGGTTAAAACTATTGAGCTCATTTTCCAGGGGGGAAATCCCTTTTTCTGGTGGGAAAAAGAAAGACATTTTCATAAATTTCATATTTGTTATGCTCATTCTCTTCCCTTTTTTTAAAATTTAGGTTGGCAATAAATTCTTCATCATAGAGGATTTTGTAGGTCTTATTTTATTCCAAAAAATATTTGTGTGATTTGCAGAAAATATTGTGTTTCTTTTACTGAATTTTAACAATTAAAGTTTTCCTTATTTAAGATCTTAATATCATTTCTACAGTTGACCTTATATGCTAAATCAGTAATCAAATTAATTTTGCTTTCCTTTTATTGGCAGTTTCAAGCTGTGCTTATCAGTCATTTACAAATGGGAGAGATTATGCTGTGTACCCTCTTTTTTGTGTTTTTTTTTTAAAGAAAAAAAAATCAATTGAAAGCAGAATAAATGCACATGTTATAGTTCATGTGATAAATCTGGCAGTTACTTCTATCGCTGTTTACCCCCCTTTTCTTTTTTAAAAAAAATTAATTTAATGTGCATTGCAATTCATGTAATGAGTATGACTTGTTACTGATTATTTTACGACTATTGTTTTTAGCTAATGTGATAAACATAAAAATATGTTTAAATACTAATGGAGCCTGTTAAATAGGGCCTGATAATCCTACAGATGCAGACAACTGTTGTTTTCCCTTCAAATTTTTAATGAGCTCCCAACTACAGAAATTTAGATGGCTTATATTATTTCTTGAATTGATATTGCCTATTTCTGATGGGAAAAGGCTAACCGAAAAAAAAAACAAAGAATTGTGATGAAAATACTTAGCACGCTTTACTTTTTTTTTCTGAGGTATCTTTATTTGTTAATTGATTTATTTTTCTCTTTATTTAAATATGCATTAATTTTTTATTTTAATCTAAGTTCGAATGACTCTAGTATCAAAAGAAACTTGATCATGCTAGCAGTCATATTTTGGCTTGTCTAAGTAATAAAAAGAAAGTCTTGCAAATTATACCTTAAGCAAATGCTAACTTCATAGAATTTCTTGCTCAAGTTTAAAATCACGGCTTGATTGTAATATATAGAAAACATCAAATATGTCATGGTTTCAAGTTGTATTTTAAATTTTTAAGGAGATAGTAAGCCTTAAACTTTTTTCTGACAAAGTACTTTATTTTTGCAGATATCTAATTTTGTCTTTGTTTTGCATAAGACCATTAAGTTTGTATTATTCACACACTTAAAATAATTCTTAAAATTTCTACTTTAATCTCAATAGGGTTTTGTTTTACATTTGAACATTGATTAATTGTATGAGCTAAGATTCCAAAGATTTATGTTTAAAAAGTATACAATGCAGAAATGCAATCTAAAAGACTCTGAAAGCCACCATTGTTACCATTTATAGTTTTTGTTTATGGAATTATTTGTGCTTACCAGTTAAAGTGAATATTCAATTAAACTGCTTTATTCTAGTGATTGAAAAGTGCCATTTTATCACATGGACCATAATATTTATGTACATATGCATAATAATGTATAGATGTGTGTTTCATGCCATAATGAATTGAAAACTTTCAAGTTCAACCCCCCTACCTCCTTTGAGTGATGGCGATATGTATGCATACTAATGTTTAAATACTGTGTGTTGTATGTATATTTATACATTTTCCAATTATTGGTTATTCATTCACCTTTATTTTGAAGCAAGAAAAAAATATCAATTTAAAGAACTGTGATTATACATATTTATATGTATTAATGCACTAAGAAATATAGTTACATGGAAGAAATTTTACATATCATTCAAGATTGAAGGCTTTGGGATAAAAGTTTTTTAAAGTCTTTATTTGAACAAATGTGTAAAAATTTTGGTTTCTGATATTCATTTGAAATTGTACCAATATAATTTTTGATCCCTTCCTCATATTAATTGAAAGGGGTATTTTCCCTTTATTTCAAATAGACAATGCCTTGATAACTTATGAACTATGCTCCTGTTTAATTGAAGTAATTTACCCTTTACAAAAATTAACATTCCAATGTTTTGAAATTTATTTAGTATTCACATTTCATCTGAAAGTAACTAAACTTGGCGCCTATTTAATCATTTTCCTGAAAGAAGTTGGTGTTTCTAGTCTCAATTTCTTATGACAGTTATTGTGCACTTGCAGAAACTGTTGTTTTCCCTTCAAAATTTTAATGAGCTCCCAACTACAGAAATTTAGATGGCTTATATTATTTCTTGAATTGATATTGCCTATTTCTGATGGGAAAAGGCTAACCGAGAAGAAAAAGAGAATTGTGATGAAAATACTTAGCACGCTTTACTTTTTTTTTCCCTGAAGTATCTGTATTTATTAATTGATTTATTTTTCTCTTTATTTAAATATGCATTAATTTTTTATTTTAATCAAGTTCGAATGACTCTAGTATCAAAAGAAACTCAGCCACTAATTTATCACAGCCACTAAAACTTCAAATTTTGATGATATGAGTGAAGATAACCATTTTGATTTAAATTCAAAGTCATTGTTGTCGTTTTTTTTTTTTAAATTATTCACATGGCTTTGTAGTATTTTGCCCTTTAAATGAAGTTGAAGAAAAAACGTTCATTGCTAACATAATTTTATGTGTAATTATTATTAAAGTTTTAATTTATCACTGTATAAAAGCTTTAATGTTACATTTCGTGCCATATTTGTATAAAATTTGGAGTGTGTTATTAATTATTGTGTTGGAAGTAAGCTTTTAATAGGCTTGCAGAAAATGAATGATAGACAATAATTGTCATGTAGATATAATTTGCATGGAAGAAAGTTAAATGTTATTGCTATGTATGTTATATTTTATGGATTTATGCTAAATGATTAATGAGCTTGTGATAAAATTTATGTCAGAGTTATATTTATATTTTGTTCAAGTAATATTTGCTTGTTCAAAAATGATGCATGCGTTTTTGTCTTTTATCTAAAATATTTGTTTTTTCTGTTACTATCTTGACACAGATGTTTGTTTCCTTATAAACATAGCAACAAATAAATTTAAGTAGATATATCTCATCCTTCGAAAAATTTAATAACTAATTTTATAAAATACAAAACAAAGAAATGAGGGAAAAGTGAAATGTTGACAACACTTTGCTAATGTGTAGATCAAATATTTTCAGTGCTAGTATCAAAATAATAAGAAAAAGCCAACCAACACTTTTTCGCTAGAGTTTCCCTTTTTTTTAAGATTCTTTCCTGATTTCTCTCTTAAGCATGATTTTCTTCCTTTTTTTGAATTTAGCTAATATTTTTTTAAATACTGCTTCCAGTCCTCTAGAAATCAAGCATGACAAAAAATTTCCCTAAATCAGATTTTTCTTCTGATCATTTTTTATTTACCCGAAAGTACTAACTATTGTGTAAGTAATTATTTGATATTGTTCATCGTGGCCAGAAAATTGTTATGCAAATAAGCTATATTTTTTGTCTGTATGTTCCAATTGCATTTTTTTTCTTTTTTGATTACATTAAACTTTGTTAAAAGGCTGAAAAATAAATTTTCTGTTTTTACGAAAACCCTAAGCCAAAAATGTTTAAAGAAAATTCTATAACCATTTGAAGTGCAAGTTCTTAAATGTTGGGAAGTTAAATGCTAAAACAAATACAATTTTATTTAAAAAGCTTATCTCAAAATCTTTTCGTGGTAAAGTTTTACCGGTTTTTGATACAAAAATCTGTTATTGTTTCTTTCAAAACAGCGGGTATGTGATGAAATTTAAGGAATTATAGTAAAGATAGCTTTTTTAATCTTTAATATTTTTTTAATTAAATTTTTTATTGAAGGAAAATTGCTTGCATTAGAAAATCCTTAATTCAGGGACTTCCTAATGCAAGCAATTTTTCAGCCCTGGACACCAAATTTGGCAAAATGAAGGTTTATTTGTTTTTTAATCACCTCGTATAATCAAGCAAAAAAAACTTTTCTTAATTGAAAAAATTATCTTTTACATATATTTGCATAGTATAGATGGTGCAGGGTGGTGACTGATACTGGATTTTTTTTTTTACATATTGGAAATACTGGAATTATACAAGATTTTTTCTTTTGAAATATTGAAGAAATAGTAAAAGTTACTGATCAAAAAAGTGTTGTATAATTTGATACTGGAAATTTTTTTAATGCCATACTGAAAGTATACCGTTATGCTGGAATCGTCTGTCACCAGTTAAGTATACATTCTGCTACATCAATCTACTTTTCAAGATACGCAAAGATACGTTAGTTACATTTTCCCTTACTTGGAAAACTGTATTTTTCTCTAAACTCTTGTTCTAAACCATTAATAACATATCTTTCTTTGTTTATGTTAAGTTAAGTTGCTGTAATTAGAGGCGTTTCTATGTCCCTATTTGTGAAAACAGGTTTGGAAAGAGCTTATTTAAATAGGATTAGTTCAGTTTATCTCTGCAGTATTTTTTTCTTCAATTGCATGGTTTTAGTTTTCCACATTTTCAGTGTACATTTTCTTTCTTTTAATATTTGAATGTTTGATGCATAAGTTTTAAATTCTAAATTTAGTTTTACTTTAAATGAGAATTAGGAAATTATTTAAAATTTATTTTAATCCTGATAAACAAGTAATTTCAATTACTTGTTTATTTCAGATTACATTTTAATTATTTTAAAAATGTAAAACCTTTTTACTTATTAGATTATCAAGTTGAATTTAGATTAAAAGTTTGCAAAAGAAGTTTTTAATAGAAAAAAAACTAGAGTTTTTTTTTCTAAATAGAAAAAAAAACTTTGCATGTTCATTTTACATTAAACTGAAATAATATACAAGTTTACCAAGACTTTCAATGAACAAAATTCAAACATTGTTTTGAAAGCATTCATCCAATTTATCCAAACCTGAACTATCGACAAATGTTCATTTAAATAAGCACTTGATTTCAATGTCATTCAACAAACTGTTTTATTCTGGTCATTTTCAATCAGTTAACTTTTTGTCTTCTCAACAAAACTTTAAATCTTGTGTTTTCTCCCCCCCCCTCCCTCTGTGATACTTTTTCCTTTTTGAGTGCTATAGTGCTTTGATCTCCTCAAGAAATTTCACAATTTTACGTTTTTTCACAAAAATTCATTTAAAAATTCTTGTAAACTTGCTATGTAGAGAAACTGCAGGAAACACAAATTGATGAAGAATTGCTTTTATTGTGAAATGCTTTATTTAGAGCAATTAATTTCTTATATGATACAACTAGTGCTTTAGTTGGGTGGGAATGCAGTTCCCATAAATATTTCACCTTTATGACATATGATCTATGGATTTAATTTGTTAAATCATAACAAACTCGTTCGAACCAGAAATTGGTAGATACTTATGTTTAAGTGCAACTATTTTTAGGAAACATTTTTTAAAAAAAGGAGAAGTGGGTGGGGGGGGGAGGTTAGTAAAAAAAGTATTTTTCAAATTGCAGATATATTCAAGAGCATTAAACTCAACAAATAATTCACTAGAGTTCATCAATTCAAAAAGCTTTGTTACTTCTGCAAATTAAAACTTTTGACTAAAGTTCTAAATAAAATATACATAATGTATTGAATACTAATATTCATCAAGTTGGATTAAAGGAGAATCTGCATCAACATTGTATGTATATCTTCAGATTTCATGCACATTAGCAACCGTTCATCAGAATTTTTAAAAAGTTTAGGAATCTAAGTGTGGATACAATTTTTTTTATTAGGGATGTATTCCTCCAGTTTTTTCCCCAACTAAAATACTGCCAACTAGTTGTATATGTAAGATTAATATTGAAATACAGTGCTGCATTTTAAAAAATAATTTTTAATGTGTGTCATTTGTCTCTGAGACTTGCCTTATCCATCTGCCTTGGAGGAACACTGAAATTATTATGCAGATACTTTCCAAACTATTTGTTAGCTTTGTAAACAATGTAAGTAAAAGCAGGGATATCCAATTAGAGTGTCTCAGTGTTTTTATGACAACTACTTTTTTCCAAACATTTGAAATTACATGAAAAAATGACAATGAAAAAATATAGATTTCATAGAAAATAAATTTCGTTAAATGTTAACTATACATTTATATTTATCAGTTAGTATGCTGAGTTCAGTTTAATTCAGATTGAATTATGCAGTGACAATATATAGCTTGACAATACTTTCACAATGTTGTGGTATTACTTCAAAAAATTCAGTCATATTTTTTATAGCAAGGAAAAAGGTCTTGAGCAAAATTCAAACTTTCAATGTGAGTTTAGTGTTAATTTTTTCTCAAATATTCATAAAGATTCAATAATAAAAATTGATGATACTAATTTAGATTCATGCTTACATGTATGGTTAATGAAATAATTGCATATTTTATTTTCTTTATGAAGATTTGCAAAAAAAAAAATTTAAATCAAAATTGAACTTAAGGTTGCAAAAACTTCAACTTGGGCCTTAATTCTCCTTTCCCTAACATGGTGCAGGGGTGATTGTGTTCCGGTATTTTACCGGATTTCCGGTATTTTCATGATAGATTCTGGTATTTTCATGTTCGAAAATACCGGAAATAAAATACTTTTAATTATCTTTTATCTTTCTACCTCCGGATTTTTTTTTTTCTTTTTCGAATTTTCGATGATTATACCGATAATTATTAATAATATTCATCAAATAGAAATGTTAAGATGAAAATTCTAAATGTTTTCTTACCTTACTAAATTATTTTATTTGCATCCGATATGAGAATAAAATTTTTCTCACTAAGAAAATTGATTATTATGTATGTATAATCATAAAATTAGGTGTGCTTAAGCAATAGGGGCCTTGGTTTTAAAAAAACACCCTCCCCCCTCCACTTTTTCTTTAAAACTTTCAGGTATTTTTTTATGAACTCACAATCACCCCTGATGGTGTTCACCTATCAAAGAACACAGTTTAGATTCTTGTCTATGTTAAGGTGTGCTTAACTTAAAATAATTTTGCATATTTTAATGATTTTTAGTAAATTACCTATCTGCCAAGACAAATTAAAAAAAAATAAATAATTTTCTGCTGTACCTTAGACATGAATTTTTTAATAATTTTAAAAAAGTAAATTTAAAAAATAGTTCTATTATGCTTTATTTAAACAAATTGTTAGCATTCAACTCTAAACTTAAGTGTGTATGTAAACTAAAATGACTATTTTTTTACATTTTATGATTGCAAATATATTTTTACCTTCATAAGTGAAATATTAATCTTCAGCCAACAAATAGAATTGAAAGTTGCAGGTAGGATAAAATATTCTTCTGAACATAAATGAATGCAAAATTTGTATTGGAATCATCATGCAACTTTTGGATCACTCATTGGGAGTCCCTGATATATTGAATTACATCTCTTAAGTTGTGTCCCAACTGTACATACTATGTCAAAGATGTTATTTTTACCAGTCAATAAAGAAAATGAATGACTCTTTTGTTAACTTGTTACAGTTTAAAATGTTGAATTCTCCAATTGAATTACTCTCTAAGTTCAAGTCATACTTTCAGTATGTTTGTATATTGTATGTATTAAAGCAAAAGACTTGTTTTCTGTTACTCTGATATGCATTTGTGTTTTGTTCATAATTATCAAAAAATAAAAAGTGAGAATTAGCACAAAATCTAGATTGTGCAAGTATATTGTTTATGTTGAGATAAAATTAATATTTGTCTCTGACCAAGTCAAAATTTATGGAAAGTTAAATAAATTTTATTTGTACATTAGCTCTTTGTTTAGCTGAGGTTGGGTGATGATTAACTACTATGATATTACATAGATACTATTTTCACATATAATATTTGTACACTCTACATATGCTAACCATAACCATACACACAAAATTCAAAATAATCTTTATTTTCATTCATTTAATGAACAACAAATTAATATTGAAAAAAAATAATTTATATAAGCTTTAGAATATTGCAGATTTGTGTATCATTACTAGAAAGTTTTATTATTTATCATTGCTATGAGTAAGAATAACGAACCCCAATTATGCCATCTAAACTACAAGGAAAAAAGCACCTGGGTAATTTTAGTATTTTGTAGTTTGTACAGAAACTTTCATTTTTGAAACAGTACAAAATTATTTTTTAAATACTTCTCCCATTAAAAGTATGATATAATTAATAATTGATAAGTATAACTTTTAACTATGTTTAAAAGTGTTTTGTGAATAATTAGCATCTTTAGAGCATGACTATGATTGTAATTTACTCTTTTTGCATTGCATTATCAAGCTGAATTTTGAAAAACTTTATCTTTTTACTTCTACAAAAACAAAGAAAAATTTCAGTGTGTTTTGACTACTTAAGTCTGGGTAAAATCTGGTAGGGAGAAAACCAACAAAAAACTAAAAACATCATTATTTATTTATTATGAATATGGCGGTTTGAAATCTTTCTGGATATGGCAGAAAAATTTCAAACCAATGAAAATCTTTAAAGTAATATTTTTTATTAATTTACTTAGTATAATTTATTTAACTTTTGTTTCTAGAATTTAAGATAAACGTTTGAACGTAGTAAAATTGTTACTACTTTATTCTTTTTTTGATTAATTGTAAATATTTTATTCCAGTACCACATATTCAGAATAAGAATAGAAAAGATAGCAGCATATTAATTAATGTTGTCATGCAGATACAAGTAACAATTAATTTTGAGCATTAAAGCAAGACAAAAAATTAACGGGACATGCAGCTGTTATTTTATTAAAATTTAAAAAAGAAAGGAAAACAAGTTTTAACTTTTAGCTGGGAAAAATTTTGCGTAAACAGCTCCAAACTTTTCAATGTTTGCAAACAAGATGAACCTTAACCTATTTGTGTACTTTTTGTCACAGAAATATTTCTGTCCTTCATTGCTATCAGTAGCAAAATTTCTCCACACTCTTGTTGAAGAAGAGTTTTTTGAATAAAATAGAGCAGGGCTGGGAACATTGTCTCTCATGTACTGCCATATGTCTGATAACAAATTAAATGCTTCATAGGGTGTAACCAATGGCAGAACTTCATCAATGTAGGAAAGCGGTGGAGGTAGGAGTTGACCTATAGCCATGATATTAATAAGACGTTGACTAGTTTCTAGTTCTTTTGGGGAGTTGGTAGTTGCCTTTTCTTGACTACTAGACCAAAATGAGAGAAGAACAGCCATGACGGCTCTTAGAAGAACACTGCAGTAACAAAGTGATGGATGAACAGTAGCAATCAAATAAAGTAAGTCCCATAGTAAATGATGATCTTCAAACATTCTCTTGATGTGTAAATCTCTTTCAACAGTTACCTAAAAAAGAGAGCAAAAAATATGTATGAAAAGAAAATAACAAATGTATAAAAAATCAACACCAGTTTCAGGTAATTTTTAGCAATTCAGCTTTGGATTTGGCACAATAAAAAGAAAAAGAAGAAAATATGAACAACAGTTTTAATCATTGCAACTTTTTACACAGCAGAGCATCTAATGATGACACCTTTAGCATGGACAGCTACTTATATAAGTTAACATATGGCAGGATCATGGGTGCAAGTGAAGTCATGCTTCCAAGACGGAAAGTATTCGCCCCTTCACACACATGCATGTTCAAGAAAATAAACCAAAAAAATCCATAATGTTGATTTAAAATTGGGTTAACTGGGGGAGAGAGGGGGATGTTCTTAAATTTATTTTTCGTAGCAAGAGCATAGCTTTAAGTTTAGTATTCAAGCAGAAATCAGGAGCTGGGATGACTTTTGGTGCCATTAAGATGTGATAGGGTCATTTTTAATAATCTTGGGGGGAAGGGGTACATACTTTTTCCAAGCAATTTTTTAAAATTAAAGTTCCAAGATCGGAGGCTCAAGAAATCAATTTTTCGGCTTTCAATATTTAGCGATCATTTGTGTTTTAAGACAATGTTAAACGTTTCATTTTTACCAAAAGGTAGAAATCTGAAAACCGAACATAGAAGACAGTGAAATGATATATATATTTAAGGTTTAATGGTAAAACTCAAAGAAATGGCAAATGTTCAGCCAATTTACAAGGACAAATTTCAGTAGAGTAGCAAAAATATAATAGTTGATTTTCCCGAGTTTTTTACTCTTATAATTAGAACCAGCCGTAGAAAAAGTATGCAACCAAGCAGTTGGCAACCCATTTATCACGATTGATGGATTACCGAATGCCGACCGCTGGTTTAATAAATGATCCTTACATGAAAATAAAAATGGAGCCGTGATCTTTTTGCTTAGTAGAATACCATACCTTCAAAATTGAAGAAAACAATATACGATTATTGTTTGCAGATATATATGTAGCTAACACTTTTTTCAAGGTACACTGTTTGACATTTTTAGAGAAGTAAATTTCTCCTTGGAAGAGTGAAATGTATGACAACAGTGAAGACCATATAATAAACATGAATTTGATTTTTAAGAGAACACTACAGTTGGTTCTCTGTTTATTTTCTCTACTTAAAGGACTTTTCAGGGTCCCGGATCCTCCACTGCAATTATAAAAAAATTCCATTTCAGGATGCATTCTACTTTGTGTGATTTTTTGTGATATTTTGCAAATCGTGAGGGAGAGACTGCAGAACTGTATCAACTTTTAAAGGAATGAAATGGAAGGCAGCAGTAAAACAGGTAATCACAAAATATTTTCATGTTTCACATTTAGAAAATAAATGTTAGACTCTCAGTATTTAATAAATAATAGAATACTATACTGTAATGTTTTCAAAAAAAAAAAAAATAAATAAAAACAATTGTTTTCTCTCGTTTAGCACATGGTTCTGAGTCTTTGCAAAACAAAGCATACAAATATACAGTATACATACTATACATAAAAAGTTTTGAGCTGCATTTCTAATTTTCAATGCCTAAAATATGATTATGGAGATATCAAATATATTTCTGAATGGACTGTTCATAAAAAAGTACATATTAATTATGATAGAAAATGTATTTGGTTGCTGAAGTTGAAGAAAACATTTTATTACATACCTTTAAATAGTCTTCATCAGGCCATGGTAAACCATTAAACATAACATCTGGTGACACTATTTCAACCATTAATAGAGCAACAATCTTCATTCCAGGAATCAGTGATTGGTTATTTAAATTTGAAATGTCATCAAGTGGAAATCTCCACGACTGTCTACAACAAACTTGTATTGCATCCAGTATTACTTGTTTATTGAGCAGTACTATGTCTTTTTGTGGGAGGGTTACCTTTGATAAACTTCGCAGGCCAGAACCAATTATACCAGAGTGGAAGACAGAGGAATGGCTTTGTGGAAGTGTAATTGATGACATGTACTTTATATTCTCATTGAGTAAATTTAATTTGTTGAGATTTGCCTTTTTTGACTCGCTTGTTACTTTAGAACCAAAAATATTAGCATGATTTTTATCTATTATGCCTTCAAGCAACATACGAAGCACAGCGTGCTGTGCAGAAGATTGCTGACACAAGTTTGACAATAGATTTTTTACATTATTTATCAAATTAATTTTGATAACCAAGTCTAGGCTATCCCTAGATAACAAATAAAAGAAATAACTAACAACAGATGAACAAACTATGAAAAGAGAACTTATAGGCATTTGTTTAGGATTGACTGAAATAGACAGTAATTCAACAACAGCATCAGAATATTCTGTATTCCGGCTACTTATTTGCCCGGCCAATACTTCTAGATTTGAAGACATGCCCTCGGTTATTATGGAGTGCCACAGTTCTTTTTGACACAAATTGGTAATATTTTGTATCAATGTAACAGGTTTTTTGACCCTGTTGGATTTTAACTCCGCCATTTCATGTGAAATAGTTGAGCAAAGAGCATTTGGTTGGTACATCCTAATATCTCGATAAATATCGCTGATGTAAGGGGATGCTCCTTCCATGTGGCTCATTAAATAGCCCATAACATATATTGTGGCTGGTTCTTCTCCGTGGAAACAAATCAACTTCAAAAGATTTAAAACCCAACTTGCTTTACTAGTATCAGGATTTGCTAAG